>RXPK01000511.1:0-118308 GCA_004143645.1 Protaetia brevitarsis | reverse complement strand
ACAAGGAATCTCGCAAGGGCTCATGAGAAGGTGATTAATTATAGATGGGAGAATAGTATAGATAATATGAAAACCGAATGAATGTTGTGATCTAAAAGGTCCCATCAGAATGAAAAAGAATGCTGATCATTGAATTGTTTACCCTATATCATCCTCCCCCTCAAATTTGCCTCGTCGAACACATTAAGGTAGTAACCTAAACACACTTTCTTCCTCTCTCCATACATCTCTAGAATTAGCAGCATTTTAGATTATTTATATGTATTTTAGAAACATATTTGTCTACAGAAAGTGCTAGTGGCTTGTTTGGATTATTAATCGCATTATTTTTTCATTCAACATCTGGAGTATACGGGCAACATTTGGGCCGCTACTTTTTCTTATCTTTATCAATGATCTGTGTGACATGTTATCCTGCTCCAAGTTATTATTTGCGGATGATTTGAAAATATATGCGAACTTAAAAAAGTTCGGCGAGTACCAGTGCGTGGTTTCAGTCACAGGGTTTATTAGATTTATTGGACATGGATTCTTTAGACTTACGCCGTAGGCAGACCGAAATTGTGTTTTTGTACAACCTCATAAACAGCTGTCGATGCCCTAGTTCGTTATGCAAACAATTAATTAGTTTCCTCTAATATTATAAGCAGTCTAATGTGTCTAATTCACTAGAGCTAAAACAAACAGTTTATTAACGTCACCTATTTATAGAATGTGCACTAATTATTATACTATCAGTAATTTTAATGTGGATTCAAGCAACTTAACTGAGATGTTAATATTGTGCGCGGAATACTATCCACATATTTATAATTCTTACTTCTTCCAAAACCCTTTCTTCTCTCTCGATCTCTGTTTTCGCTCTTCCTTACTGATTATACATATGTTATTGTAGTAATTTAAGTTGTAGTTTATATGTAGTTACTGTATTTTCTGTCTTTGCTCTTACATATGTTATTATATAATTGTGTCCTGTTAATAAATCACTTTGTATCTGTTGGGCATTAAACCAGCTATCTATCTATCATGGACAGTGGCGTAGAGCAAAATCTTTGCTCATCCCCCTCCCCTTCCCTCCCTGCCGCAAAATTTTATCTGGGGCTGCTTACCTACCGTTGTATATCTGTAAATTTTATAAATTGCTAATAATTTTATCCGAAGGCACCTCACATAGCTGGGCCCCTCCGCCATGCGGAGTTTGCGGGGGTGTATTTTACGCCACTGATTATGGAAACCAAATACACGTAATTGTATTTAATTTTGTTATAGAATTAAACGTAGATGACATTTCTCGAGAATCACTTCTGGTAGTATTTTGCTCTTTTTCGTTCAATACCCACACCACAAGGGGTTGAAGAGGTAGCGGTAAACAATCTCATTTGCGCCAAACTGATAGATCTATATAAGAAGCATTTAGAAATACATAATTTATACTTTTTTAGACAAAATTTATCCCTAAAAGACCCCTTGCCAGGATTTGTGTTGAAGTTGTGTTAAAGTCAGAGACAAAAAGAGAATATCGTAGGCTGCGTACTTTCAGCAGGTCACTGTGTATAAATAGAATTGTAACCCGTTTTGTGTCAAATTAACATATCGAGATGCAGCTTTTTTAAATCTAGTTTGTTTGGTGATGATTTAGGCTGTATTTGATGTTTATGTCCTACCACCAGCCTGGTGAATCAGCGTAATGGGTTCTACTTTCATTCTAAACTGTTTGCGCTAGCGATCTGATGCTTGTATCAATAATTGTTATTCTATTATTATTAATAAGCTATTTCCTCGAATATTATTTCATAGCATTTGAGTAAAAATTATTGATTTTCAGTACAATCGGACTGATAGCAGTTACAAAAGGGACTAAGTCTCGGACAACATCCCAACCCGGTCAATCAATATCCAAATTTTCGGAAGGCGTTCTTTTTTTTGCTCCATTACCGAAAGAGCTTTTGTAAAAATGAACGGAAGAAGTAATAAAGAAAAGACTTAAAACAAACAATCGATCCCGGCAACCAACTAAAATGAATATTTTTGTCCCTAACTTTTATTTAGTCATAAAACGAAAATACTTTCTCGTGTAACGAGAACGAATAACGTCTTGTAATAGATGAAATTTCCTTTTTTCAGCACACCTAATGTCGATGTTGTCGTTAAAACGTAAGAAAAGGTCTGTTACATCATACTAGTAATTTCTTGTGACTTGTGAAACTTTTTATATTGTTTCCTAAATTGCTGCTATATACGAAACCGCTCTTCTAATACAGACATAAAAGATTCTATGGACTATTGCGCTTATAAATAAACTGCTGGCTACTACTTAATTGTATCAAAAGTTATTTTTATATTAACGTGTGTTACCATTATTTGCGTATTTTTCCAGATGTTTTTTTTCTTCTTTTGATAGAGGATTTCTTCTTAAATAGCGCATTGTCGAAAATTTAATTTATTTATATATTTCCCAGTAAAGATTTTTGTGTTCGGCAATGTCATCGAAACAAAACTTTTAGATATCCGCAATATCATGAAATTTAATTTCCACTCGATTTTGTAACATATCGAACAAAACGTTTCTGTCGGATGCTCTGATATAAGATATTCGAGATGATATAAGAATATATTTGTTTATTGCAACAAAATGTGACTCTATTGTTTTAAAATGATATATTTTTTAAGGGTGAATTAAAATGAACCCAAGATTTATGCGTCGGTGTAAACGAGCCTTATAAACTAAAACGCATTTACACCTTGTTACCACTTGGTAATGCAAATTGGATTGCCGAAGCCAGTTGGCAATAAGCAATTCAAAACGTTTATGCTACATATATGGAATTTTTTCGGACAGTCACTAGAATAATAATATTTTTTTTAAAACTAATTAGTGTATAGATAGATTTTACAAAACTTCCTGTTTATGATTTATTATTTGTCTCTTATGCTTTGTATTTGTACTGTGCTATAACTCAGGGAGGACAATTTCGGGCGAACTGGCATTACATCATCCAAGGCAGGGCGGACGCCGTAATGTGCCCGCATCGTGCCGGCTAGACTTGTCCTGTTGTCGCTACGACGTACACATACGTGTTTCCGTTGCTGCATCTTTTTTTGTTGAGAATGTTTCATTTGCATATATACATGCATATAAGTATAATGCGGTTACTGTTAGAAAAACAATTATGCCAAAAAAAGAAGTCTTCAGTAACAGAAACTTGAAGTTCCTTCACCAAACTTTCAACTACATATACATATTACATATAATGTTAAAATTACTTTAATATACATACATAGTTCAGCTTGAAAGAATTTTCTATTATTTTTAAATCAATAGTAAATAACAGTAAACTTTGTAGTGGTCAGTACTATTCAGTGCTCGTAGTCTTTTGTTGAGAATCGTTGTACGTATGTATTACTTTCATATGTTTCCCTACAAAAGAGTTGTTTTTTCCTTGCGATATGCGAATAATAATATATAAGAAATATATATAAATAATAAAGGCGTTTCTTACCTTTTCTACTTCGTAATTTACTTATTCTTTCTGTTTCAAAGTACATTTTCTTTCAGTTATAATTCTTTTGCCATCTATTTCAGGTTTTCTTGCTAAAGGTTTTAAATTTTCATTTTTATATCATATTATATCTGGACGTCAACAATAGAAACAAATTCACAAGTAAACTCTTCCCTTTTATTAAAATAACGTCTGTAATTACACACCGCATGCCTTTAATATTAATTATTTATTTAAATTGCACTAGTGCGTAGTGTTAATGAAATACAGCTTTTGCAGTAATTTACTATTATAGAAAGTCTAAAATTACTAAAAGTATCACGTTACTGCAGCTAGAAATTAAATAAACTGCGTATTGTACCATATATATATAATTTAAAAACAACTTTATTAATTTTAATATAAAACAGCGCTAACAAAGACGTAAGGACGCCACTGTCTTTTGCATGTAATTGTATTTCATCGTCTATCGCACGATAGACCATGCTAAGCCCGCTGCGCTGTTATTGGAGTATCACCTGTGATGTTCGTCCCCTTCTACCAGTTAACAATACAAATAGTCAAGTGCCCATTTACATATACCTTTATCAAGAGAGAAACATGCTTCCCTTGTATGTCGCCACCTGAAATCATCCTCGCTGTGCCTATAACTATTTGATTTGTATATGGTCTGTATATATATAAAAATATATAAATTTAAACGTGTTTTCCAATATTAATCTGTGCATTGTCTATTTTTTCTATTCTATTTTATTAATGTGTGTAAGATGTAAGAATACTTCCAAAATTTAATGACGTAGCTTTATATTTCTAATTTGGCGTATTACGCCTGGGGATGGCTACAGCCGAAACCGGTCGCTAATAATAAATATATATTAAAGGATTGGATAGAATTAATTTCCTTGTTTTTTTTCTAATACCAATTTAAATATAATGTAGCCATGATTATAAATTATAAATATTGAAACCTAAATAGCAATAATTGTCCGTTGCACCATTCTTATTTCTTCTAAGATTCTACATCACTTGATAATACAAACACGTTTCTTGTAGATCGTTTGAAGAATTCCTGTGTATGTGTCTTATAAGATCAATCAAATACTACTCTTATTTTCCTGCTAAGTCTGTCTGCTTTGATAACTGGATGTGGTAGGTAATAAACATTATTTGTAATTGGTTTAAATCTGTAATTCTGTCATATGTTTCAAAATTTCATACTTTTGCCATAAACCTATCATAACATATTTTCATCGTGTCATTATTTGATAACCGTCTCTCCAAATAATCAAACTTTTCACTGCACCGTTTAAAGAACCTCTTAAATAAATATCTTCCCGTTTTGATAACCCACAAAAACTCCTTGTTCATCCTTTGAGTTGCTTTTCTGAAATATTCTTGAAAGCTAGTTCTTCTGCTGTTAACATTCTGCCGTCACTTAGATCTTCAATTTCCCAAAACTTCCAAAACTTCTCTAGCTTGCACTGAAGATTCTATTGATAAATGAGAAAGAGTTTGGAACTAACCTTTGTATATGAAACTGCTCCAGTTACTATCCTCCAAACAACCGTTTTCTGTAGTGCAGGTTTGTTGTCGCTTAACTTAATCTCTCATTAGAAAGTATTTTCCAAAATATTTCTAATCTAATAAGTAAATCAATGGTGCTAGAGATATTAAAGTTTTCATCAACCAGTTTTAGATTGCTTGGTAAATCTAAAGAATAATGTCTATGTTAATGTAAGGTATACTTCTGTAATTTTTTCCACACAAGACAATTCATGTTTGTATAAAATCAATTAATCCTTGACTGTATTTTGACTTGAACTATATTTTTCAACTAATTAAAAGTATTTTTGGCAAACCGAGGCAAAGAAAGCCTACATTTAAATTGGAGGAGGTAGAATTTATTGTAAAGAATATCTTGGGTTATTTAGATGATAAATTAAATTTTAAAGCGTATATTCAGTATATTACCGCGAAAGGTAGAGAAATGAGTAATAAATTAGAGTATCAGCTAGGGTTACGTGGGTTTAAACGGTAACGCGACGGGTGCTATTTACAGGGGCGCTATTGAACCGGCAATGTTGTACGCGGGCGATATGGGCAGACGCCGTGTAAAATTAAAGAAACAAAAAAAATTAATCGGGGCACAAGATTGTTAAGGGTTAGGACTGCGAAGTGTATTCATCTACTTCGGCAGACGCGGCGTGCGTTATTTCGGGTATTTACCAGTAGATATGCGTTTGAGAGAACTCAAATTTCGTAGGGACGCGAATAAAATAGGGTTTGAGGTTTGATAACGGCAACGGGAATTAGATTAGAACCGGGTGATTTAGAAAGGCGAATTGACATAGGGGGGCGAATTCATCCCGCGGAATTAAAAAGTATTAGTTATAATAAATTTATAGGCACTTTTTGAGAGGGTTTAGAATTTTACGGATGGGTCGAAGGTGAGAGTGGTACAGGAGCGGCTTTTGTTGTTTATAATAGGGGTATTGAAATACATAATCAAAAGTTTAAATTAGGGATCATTGCAATATTTTCAGGCAGAATGAGTTGCAATAAATCAGCAGTAGTTTATAGTAGACGCGAACGGGAATTTATGCGGGACGTGAGAATTATAACAGATATCTTATCTGTATTTGAGGCGTTAGGAATAGTGATTGTAAATTTACCGATTTTTTCATTTACCGGTAATTCGGTAAATGAAAATGAAAATACCGGTTTACCGGTAAATTACCGGTAATTTTTTTTTTCATCTGTGACATTAAAGGGGATTCCCCAAGAAAATAGGGTTAGAAGTTAGGCTAGAATAATACATATTTTACACAATCTTAAGGCATAATATTACAATTTTGTAATAAATATTTGTATTTAATTATTTTAAACAGTTGTAAGAAGTAAAACAAAATATTTAAGGTTCAAATTTTAATGTTATTTTACAACAATGTTGCATTAATGTTCTCTCATAATGTGGTGTATTCAAAATTGCTATTAATTTAAATAGGTGAAATGTTGTTCTTATATATTATTATTTTTAAATATTAAAGAATGAGATATTTACTTACTTCTTAAGAAAAACGATTTTAAACTTTTAAAAATCTTTGAAAAAAACTCCAGAGCACAAATCACATATGCTAACTCTACTTTTTACGAAAATAAGTAAAACACAAAAAACCAAAAAATGAAGAGAATTGAAATTGCACTTGTTGACAAAGGTAGGTAGGAAAAGTGGGGTGTTTTGCTTCCTACCGTCCTAGCAACCGTCCTAGCAACAAATGAACATTAATCTCGCTTTTCTTTGCGTTGCTTTTCGTTATCCGTCTTGTTTCCATTCTTATTTTCTTTTAATTTCTACACGACCTTTTTTCATTTTTTTTTGATTCCTTCTCTTTCTGACTAACTCGGTGGAATAGAATGGAATTATACGTTTCTAATCAAAAGTTTTTGTCAGTTTATTTTCTATTTTCTCTATTCTAGGGCATTACAGCGGTTCCTAATCTCAAGAAAGATTAAATTAAAATTAAACAAAAAGCATCTCCCATAAACACATATCTATAAACACAATATTTCGTAGATAAAAATTTCTGGTATGAATTTTTCATTTACCGAATTTACCGAACGTTTTTTGTCAATTTACCGGTTAGCCGGTTTACCGGTAAACCGGTATACAATCCTTATTAGGGAATTTAAAAAATTCGACTGATTTGTTGTTAGATACTTGGGGATATGTTGCATAGTAGTAACAATATAAATCCATTCTAATGTTATTATAATTTTCTTTTACAGTTATTATAATTATATCTGAACAGATAACAAAGCAGATACCGAATAAACTTCAGGCAATTATTTTTTTTGCAAAAATATACAATTAAAATTAATGCAAAATTGAAAACACGCAAGAAAAACCCTTAAGAGCACTACATTTAATGGAAATGTTGTACAGAATGGAAATTTAAATATCTGTTGTGGACGGTTGCTTTTCATCACGTCTGGTGTAATACCAGTACAAGTTTAATACAAATCAATTTACGAGTATTACAACTCGCATTTTAACAGGTGCTTTTATATTATTTTTTCACATTAATTTACTTTCATTTATTATTTAAAATTGTATTTTTTTATCTATTTATTTTCTTGTTGCTGATGCAATTATGTTATGCTCAATTGCAAAATGTCAAATATAAGGTGCCAAAATACTACTGCAGAACTAAAAATCAATACATTTGATTGGAATTTGAAAGTGCAGAAAGTTCCACACACGGTTTTTCCTTTTTTCGGCGAAATGCTCATTGTATGCGTGAAATAGAAAAAAAAACTTTTAAATATAATATAACTGGATACGAATTTAATGTAATTGGAATTATACCAATTAAACTACAAAGTTCGTAACGAGAGAAAATTTTAAAGTAATCACAAGAAATGTTAGTGACGTTCGTGCAATAAATTGAAATTTTAGAACTTTTCAACAAAGTTTTGTCTACTGTCCCCATGGCTAAATGCCTAACTTCAAGTTCTATACTTATTTCAGAGAACTTGAGCGTAATTAGAGTAAACAGGGTGCTCTTTAATTCAACATAATTCGCTGTACCAACTAAAGTTAGTTAAATAAGTAATTAGTATGTCCAACGATATTTATCCTCGTGGTTCTAAGTTACAAGTTTTTTTTTTTTTGTGTGTAAAGAGAAAATATGCGTCAAGCTAGATGATTAACATGTACCGTAATGGAGAACTCGACGTAGAATTTGCATTAACTCATTTCGCTACGCGTATTGTTCATTTCTGTAGGTGTTGTTCATATAATATACGAAATATTATGAAAAAATGTTAAGTTGTACGACAGCGAAATTAATTTAAATTCAACAGGCACAAAAATATACTTACGCTTAAAGTTACTAAACATTAAATTCCACTTTAGGGTTCAATTAACTCAGTTTGAATGTATTCCATACAGCATAAAACTTGTAATAAGTACGTAACATAAATAGCTTCTAACAATAGCTTAAGATGATATATTTCTTAAACACTGACGTCACAACGTTTGCTCTAAAGTGTTTATAATGGGGATAAATTATTAATATCTGCAAACTCTACTTTCTATAATACGCTGGCTAGCGCACATGATTGTCGTTTATAATGATAGGTATGTATTTGTAATAGAAGTGACTTATTTTCTTGTTCTTTGAAACTTTTTGTTTGAACAGCAGTTACTGGTCTACTTAAGTAATGTATTTTTCCTTTATGTTTTAAAAGACAAAAAATAATCCAATTACCTATTCAGGGAAAAAAATATTTGTAATAAATATAGTAACTAAGAATTGATGTTGCTGGTTTCTGTGAAGCATTCAAAATATTTCTTTAAAGAAAATCTTTTATCTATCTAAATAAATCACTTTGGCAGCAAAAAAAATATTTGGATATACAGGGTGAGTTTTCTACCTTGAGACAACGGAATATCTCTAAAACACTGCATCAAATCAAAAAAAAGATCTTAATAAGATTTGTTATAATGTAGGAGGATCATTAAATGGTGCCAAACTCGATCCCCCCCCCCCCCCCCAGAGTGGCGGGGGGACAACTTTGAAATCTTAAAGTGGAAGCCCCATTTTGTATTGTAGATTCGGATTCTACGCCATCTAGTTATGTAGTTTTTGTTTGAAACTTTTTTTTCGATTCGTAACAGATTGCGGTGTAATCGCAAAAAAAAGACATTATTGTGAACGTCTAAAAAAAATACACAAAAAAGAGAAACAAGCAAACATGATTTTGTGTTTTTTTACTTTAATATTAAATAACATTTCAAAAAGCCATTCAACAACTAAGAACTTTACTTTATCATACTCATTTCAGAAAATGTATTCGAAAATGTGCCTTTCCACTTCGATACATTTATTTATTCGCAATTGGAATGATTGCACACAACTGAGAAATGTTTCCGGCGTAATCCTTGAACAAGCGTTGGTGATTCGCTCAATCATGTTTTCCCTCGTGATTGGCACTTCTGTATAAACTTCAGACTTTAAGTGGCCCAACAAAAAGAAGTCAGGGGAAGTAAGATCTGGCGATCTTGCAGGCCAAGACACTGAACCACCTTTCCGATCCATCAACGATTGTAGGCTCGATCTAATACTTCTCGTGCTATTCTTGAATAATGTGCTGGACAACCGTCATGTTGGAATCACATTGTTTGTCGTACATTCAAGGGAAGGTCTTCAAGTAACACTGGAAGTTCGTTCTGCAAGATGTTTCCATATTTTTTACCATTTAAGTTTCCATCGATGAAATAGGGACCAATAAGCTTATTGCCAATTATTCCACACCAAACATCTACGTTCCAAGGATGTTGATGTTCAACTTGGCGCAACCAATGGGGATTTTCGATACTCCAGTAATGCATGTTGTGCCGATTTGCCGTATCGTGATTTGTGAATGTCGCCTCGTCAGAAAATAATACTCGAGCAAAAAAATTGGGATTATCTTGTATCCGTTGAAGTGCCCATGGACAAAATCGCAGTCGATTTTGAAAATCATCGCCACGAAGTTCTTGATGCATGGAAACTCTAAATGGATGATATTTCCTACGCTTCAACATTTGGCAGATAGTGGACTGAGAAATTCCTTATCCGCAAGCTATTTCTCGAGTACTAATGCGCGGATTATTAGCTACTGCAGCTAATACCGCGATTTCATTATTTTCTCCAGCAATTGTTTTTCGGTGTTTACGTTTTCTTGGCTGTACAGTTCCTTCGCTAGAGAACTGTTGAACGACTCGGTAAAAAGAAACGCGCGATCGCACCTTGTGGGGAAAACGTTGTGAATAAAGATTAACAGCATCATCGATATTCCTACCACTTTCTCCATAGCATAGGTGTAAATCATTTCAATTCTCTCTTGTAATGTTATACCCTCCATTACTGTTCAAATATTAAACACTAACTAATTTGTATTGGATTAATAATTAATGATCTGAATGGGGACCGGACAATGTGTAAGTATTCACAGCTTGTCAAGTACTGAATAAAGTACGGTTTTGTATCGTTGAATAGCATTCCAATTGCGAATAAATAAATGTATCGAAGTGAAGGGGTGCAGTTTCGAACACATGGCTTTTTGAAATGTTAGTTCATGTTAAAATAAAAAAAAACACAAAATCATGTTTGCTTGCTTCTCTTTTTTGTGTATTTTTTCTAGACGTTCACAATCATGTTTTTTTGCGATTACAGCGCAATCTGCTACGAATCAAAAAAAAAGTTTCAAACAAAAACTACATACTTGATGGCGTAAAATCCGAATCTGCAATACAAAATGGGGTTTCCCGTTTAAGATTTGAAAGTTGTCCCCCCTCCCGCTCTGGGGGGATGAGGTGGGAGATCGAGTTCGGCACCATTCAATGAGCCCCCTACATTATAACAAATCTTATTAAGATCTTTTTTTGATTTGACGCAGTGTTTTAGAGATATTCCGTTGTCTCAAGATAAAAAACTCACCCAGTATAATATAATAAACTACTACTCTGATAGAACGACATATATTAAATTAAGAAAACAATTTGTTAGCGAAATATGGTTGAGATAACCGATATTATAGTAAATTTAGTAAGAAAAACGTCAAAGCTTGATAACTATTTTTTTTTTATTTGTGGTATATCAAGTTACTACAGGGTGAATTGTAGTTTGAATAATTTTGACTATCGCCACAATGTCATTTATTAATAATTAATTGCAGATACCATTTAGCAATTTTACAGAAAGAACTATTTTATGAACAAAAAACTTTTATAATAGTTAAGTAGTTTTTGAAGTGTTATCAGTTTTTATTAAATTAATATTTGTAATTATTGAAATTATAGAATTATATTATGAATATAATTGTAATAGTCCAAATATTTCCAATCTAAATTATATGTTCTAATAAATTGTTTGATTTCAAGCCTATATTTCCACCAATTACATTTAAAATTCTTAATATTAAGCCTACTAGGAAAATAAGAAATAAATTAAATATACAGTGACCGGCAGAAAGTGCGCAGCATATGGGATTTTTTTGGTCTTTGAATTTAGTAAATCCTTTTTCTTACAGATTACGTTTGCACGTTTTGATAATACTCATCAAATCTGCCGAAAAATTAATTGTATATGAGGAAAGGTCGAAAATATGAAACTACGTTAAAAATAAAGTATCTCAGTTCTTGGGTTTCTAAACCCATTTCTTAATAAAAGAATCCTCGAAGAATCGTCTATGAAGGGGAACTTGTACAAATAATGTCAAACTTGACTAATAAGTTGTCTACTGCTGATGACTTGCTTCCCAGTTTCTTTATTTGCGATTGCCCTTTTGTTTTTGCTTATCCTTTGAAAATCATTATTAATCTGTCTATTCGACCTAGTGGTTTCCCTTCCTTGCGGCACCGCGCAAAAGTTTGCCCTGTATTCAAAAAGGATGATTCAACACTTCTTTCAAATTATAGATCCATTTCTATATTATTTAACTTTGCGAAGATCCATGAAAAAAATATCTTTGTACTTGCATTTATAACAATGTGTGTGCGTATTTGTCTTCTAATCAGTATGGTTTTATCCCGGGACGCCCCATTATTACTACACAGTAAGAAATTTGTAACACTAGAACTACACTACGTCGAGTTCATGGAGGTCCCTCTAAATAGTGTAATTTTTTTAACACTAAGAGTAGTGTTAATAGTTAGAGGATATTTACTATGCCTTAGTGTAAACACAGAATATCACTACTAAGTGCGAATGTTACTGCTTCATAGTGTTTATCTAAATTTTTAGTGTAAATGGTCAGACCACTAGTGTGCATTAAACAACATTTATAGTGATTGTTAACTCTGGAAAAAGGTAATTTTCTCTATTAAATGCTTTATCAATGCTACTGTAACACAAGAAAATTAAATCAAGTTCCTTATTTTAATAAACGAAGCAATAACCGTGTTAGTTGGGGTAAAACGTAATTAATCCGAAATAAAATTATTCTACGTACAGTACTTATATAGTATAAACGTAAACTCAAATATTGAAATTAAATGAATGGACAACACATGAAAGTAGTTTTTTAAACATGTTGAACATCTTCGTTGCTATCAGGTGTTTTACTGATTCTACTGACGATGCAGTAACTCAACACTGTGGCACTTTGTTAATTAGATATTGTTAATTGATAAGAATCTCGACCTATTTACTTCCTTCCTTTCTAATGGTCTCTTCCACAAGTTTTTTTTTAATATTTCCCTGCTTCTGTAAAACTATATGTATAAATGTACTATAATAATATAGAGACAATTACTTACCTTTATTTTTTACTGTAGCACGTAAGTACAAAAATGCTAAATACACCACCTAACTAGCGTATTGGCGTCTAGTGTGCGTCTGGTCTACTGAAGCACTGAACACTGAATCGTTACAATTATTTGCGCCAATCAGAACGCACCATAACTGATCATGTGTTGTTGCTTCGCGCGAAATGCAATACGCACTGCAAAGAATTGACTATTATAACACTAACAGAGTATACAAGGTGTATCAAATAAAAAGTAGATTTTGCTTGGGTGTTAACTACACGACATATAAAGCACAAACCCACCGAAACCGGATTTCATCATTAAAGAATAAAAAAAGTAAAATTTAGACCCAAAAATTCTTTAGTCCGGGCCTGATGCAAGGAAACGTCATGTTAAGCACCCGCTAAACGTGGTATTATGTATAAATACATTGCACTCATTTAGTATTATTCTAATGGTATGCCCGTAAGTTTATTTAACGTCATTCTGAATAAATAAAGGCCCTTGTAAAAATAGCAAAACTGAGGCATTTTAAATTTCTTCTTTATATAAAATAAACATTCCTTTTTTGTTAAGAGCATTCTACGTAAGTCTACAAAGTATTATTTTTAATATCCTGATAAGACGTTCGAGTTTCACCGAATACGCGACTTCAGTAGTTACAAAAAACGTAAATATTTTTCTTTTGCTTTGCCGAATCGAGAGTTAGTTGTTAATAAACGGTACCACATGAATCTCAGTTATTTCTTTTGGATTTATTTAATCATATAACGCAAAATGAATTGAATCGAATTACACAGAAATAAATGTAGATACTGAAAATTCGCAAACACGCCTTTTTACTATGATATCGCGCGAAAATGAATCTATACATTCCCGTGCTTTTGCCGATGCATCAAGCTTCGATTTTCTTTATATGAAATCATGGTGGTCCTGAAAAGGATCGTTTTTTCGAGACGGGAAGAATTTAAATAAAATGCTCGAAGTGGCTGCACTCCAAGCGGCGATCCACTCAAAACTAACCGCGGTAATGGCTGAATGATAGTGGTATGTGAAGGTATACTCGGGACAGCATTTAGGTTGGGCACAGGTGCGGCTCTAGCCCACGGCATTTATAAAATATTTTTTTTCTCGTTAATACTTACAGATATACCCCCTGTGCATTAAGACTTTTTGATCGTATATGATTACAGCTGCTACATATTATTATATTTACCTCTATATCTGATACACCCTGTATACTTTACTCTGCCAGTGTTGAATAGCACCAAGAAGTCTGTTAGTGTAATTATTTCATACTAATTTTTTTTTAGTGTAATTATGTACACTATTTTTTTTAGAGTTAAATCAATGTGTATAAATACACTACAATTTTAACTCTACATGATCAGCCCTAACATCATCATCATCATCATCAGGTCGTTCAATCCTTAGGATTATGGCTAACGCTTAGAGCGTTTTTTAAAATCCGCTTAATGAGGTGGATTATTCCTCGTTTCTCCTTTCTTTTCTTTCGATTTTTTATAGCTTCTTGCTGGTTTTTGCTCTCTTGATTATTTCTCTCCATTTCGTTCTGTCCCGGCATTCCGTCCTCCAGTCCATTATTGCCAGCGCACGTGCATCCTCGCCTATCTCATCTCTCCAGGTCCTTCTCGGCCTGCCTCTTCTTCTTGGCCATAATGGGATCCATTGTGTTATTCTTCTAATTATTTCAGTCGGTCTTCTCCTCATAATGTGTCCTGCCCAATTAAGTCTTTGTGCCTTTATGTATTTTACTATATTTTCATTCTTCAATTCATGTTCTATTTCTTTATTTTTCTTTAGTCTTTTCTCACCTTCCCTTGTCTTATCTGGCCCCAGTATCGCTCTCATTATTTTTCTTTCTGCTACTTTTAGTTCTTCCTCTTCTCTCTTATTTATCACTGTCGTTTCCATGGCGTATGTGATGACTGGTCTTATTAGGGTCTTGTATATCTTTATTTTGTTCTGTTTATTTATACCTTTGCTTTTCAATAGTGCTTTATTCCTTCCATATGTTTGATATCCTTTCTGAATTCTTTCTCTTATTCTATCTCTCGCTTCTTGCCCTATTGTTACCCCTAAATAGTTAAACGTCTTAACTGCTTCAAATGTATGTTGATGCGTTTTTAAGTAATTTATTTCCTCTTCCTTTCCTATTTTCATGTATTTTGTCTTTTCCTCGTTAATCACCAATCCGTAGTCCCCTTGCTGTTTTTTCTAGTCGGTCAACTGCTTGCACTAGATCTTTTAGACTGGTCGCTATTATTGCCACATCGTCGGCGTATGCTACTACTTGCACTGGATTCTCTATGATATTTTTGTCATGTAGTTTCGCCTTTCTCATTGATCCTTCAAGCGTCAAATTAAATAGCGTTGGAGAGATTGGGTCCCCTTGTTTCACACCTTTATTTGTGTCCGTCTTATCTGTTATAGTTCCTTGGAATTTGACTTTGATGTTAGTCGCTTTTAACACTATGCCTATTAACTTTTTTAGCTTCTTTGGTACTTTTAAGCTTTCTAGTTCTTCCATTATTTTATCTCGTTTTATAGTGTCAAACGCGCTTTTAAAATCTATGAAGATTATGTGGGTTTCCCTGTTGTATTCCCGTGCTTTCTCGATTATTTGATCTAATACGTGTATTGCATTAATAGTCGACCGCCCTGGTCTGAAACCATTTTGGTAATCTCCCAACACATTTTCTGCATATAATTTCAGTCTTTTATTTATTAGATTTGCCAATATTTTATATGCTATATTTAGTAGAGTTATAGCTCTATAGTTTTCGCATTTCTCTTTGTCTCCTTTTTTATATATGGGTGTTATTATACCTGTGTTCCACTCATTTGGAATTTTATTTTGGTGCCATACCTCTTGAATTAATTGACAGATATGCTTAGTTTGTTGTTGTCCTCCATATTTCAGTAATTCTGCCTCTATTCTATCCTCTCCCGGAGCTTTACCATTTCGAAGTTTTCTTATTTCTTCCCCCATATCTCTATTTCTGTGGGACACTGAACTTCACTTTCTTCTTCTTCTGTTAGTACTTCTTGCCTTTCTATATTAATATTACATTTTTCATAAAGCATTTTTTGGTAATATTCCTTCCATATGCTGCCAATCAGTTGGGGCTCGTGTTCTGTTTTTCCATCCTTATTTTTCATACCTCTTGTTTTATTTCGTGTTGTACTATTTTGACATTTTATCTTTTTATAAAATTGTCTTAGGTTGTTCCTGTTACCATCTTGATTTATTTCTTCTAGCCTTTCATTTAGCCATCCGTTCTTTTTCTTCTTATATATTGCGTTTGCTTTGTCCCTTTGTGTTTTGTAGTCACTTTTGCTTTGCTCGTCTTTCTCTGTCATCCACCTTATTCTCGCTAGATTTTTTTGTTTTCTAACTTCTTCGCATTCTTCGTCGTACCAGTCTTTGTTTTTCCTTTTTATTACTTTCAAGCCCGTCACTTCCTCTGCCGTCCTTATTATACTACTCTTTATTTCTCTCCAGCTTTCTTCTATTTCATTTATATTTGTTGGAAGATGTTGTGTATTATTTTTGTATTTTTCTTCGTATTCTTTTTTTACTTCATCATTTCTTAAGTTTTCTGCTTCCCAACTTTTTGTGTGTTTTTTTCTTTCATAATGCTTCGTTAATTCTATGTTCTTTATAGTTGCTATCACTAGATAATGGTCTGTTTCGGCTTGTGCTCCTTTGTATGTTCTAGTGTTTGTGGTTTTTTGTTGGATCCTCTTTGTAGCCAAGATATGGTCGATCTGGTTTTCGGTGTTCCCTCCTGGGTGTTTCCACGTAACTTTATGCCTTTTAGGATGTTCAAATTTAGTTGATAAAAGTGACAAATTTAATACTTCTGCAGTTTGACATAGTCTACGCCCATTATCGTTGGTTACCTGATGAATAGTGCCTTTCCCATTTCCTACCACATTTCTTAAATAATGTTCTCTTCCCACCTGTGCATTTGCGTCTCCCAGTAAAATTATTTCATCCGTCTGTGGTATCTCTTCACAAATATGGTTCAGGTTCTCATAAAAGTTGTCTTTTTTCACTTTCTAGTGCACCTTCTGTAGGCGCATATATATTAACTAGTGTTACGTTTCTGCCTTTTGTTCTAATTCTTAGTGTAGCTATTCGTCCACCTACTGGCCGGAAATTTAAGATATTATTCTCTAATTTCTTTTTCACATAAAATCCTACTCCCTTATTTCCGCTTTTTTGTTCTCCACTGTATAAAAATATATAATTGTCTTTTCTTATTTCTCCAGATTCCTTCCATCTAATTTCTTGTACTGCTGTGAATGTCTATTTTGTATTTTTCCACTTCTTTGGCTACTTCTTCCATTTTTCCAACTCTTAGTAGGGTTTTGACATTCCATGTTGCTACTAGCAGTTGTTCGGTTGCTTTGTTTTTCCTCTTGTTCCTTCTAGCCTTTTGCTTGTGATTCCTATCCCTATTTCCCATACTATTACTTGTACTATATCTAACACTATTTCTACCATTATTGCTACACTTATTACTAATATCGTTGTCCTTTGTTCCTTGCCCTGTCACTCCTTCCATCTCCCTTTGCATTTTAACCTGTTTTGTTAGTTTTTTGGTATTTCTATTATCCTTTCTCTGTTGTTCCATCTCCATTCTTTCCCATCCACTGTTACTTTGTTGTACCCTATTTTCACTGTTCTTCCTTTTTTTGCTTCTTCTTTTGCCATTTCACGAAGTTGTTTTCGCTTTCCATTTCTCCTCTTGTCAGTTCTTCATCAATGTATATCCGATCAGAGTTAATTTCCTTTAGCTTGTACTTGTTCTGCAAGATCTTAATTTTTTCTTCCTCCTTATTTAGTTCCACTAAACATGTTTTCCTTCCTATTTTCTTAGCTTTTTTGACTTTAATATCCAGGCCCAAATGTTCTTGAATAATATTTTCCGTTGTCTCTTTTAACTTTCCTTGGTCTTCTGTATCCATTTTTATCCCTGTTAGCACAATGTTGTTTCTTTTTCTTTCTTTATCATATATCTCCATCGTTCTTTTTATTTCTTCTAGTTCTTCCTTAATTTCTTTGTTTTCGTTTATAACTCTTTCATTTTCTTTCTTCAACTCCCCATTTTCTTTTGTTAATCTTTTTATTTCACTTTTAAAATCTTCCTGCACGGTTCTTATGTAGTGTATTTCTTCCCTGATCAGTTTCTGGTCTGCTTTCATTTCTGTCATTAAGCTTATTAATTGATCTAGTTTATCTTCCCTGTGTGTCTGTGATTTAATTGGGGTTCTTTGTGTTTTTTTACTCTTATTAAATGTGCTTTCCATCTCTTCTTTTGCCTTCCTATTTTTCTCCTCAGTGGAATAATCGTCCTCTGAATCCATCCCAAGTTAGTTTCAATACTTCAAATTTTTAGTATAACAATTTAAAAAAAAAGCCCATCGCTGAGCTCGCCTTTCGGGTTATTTTAAATGTAATCTTCGGCAGTTTGAATTTAAAATGTTAAGTTAACAGTACTTTGTAAGTTGACTACGTTTCCAGTAATTTTATAAAAAAAAATGTAATTTTAAATAAGTTTTTAAAATGTTGTTGTGAATTCCCTAAATGTAAGTAAAAAAAAACCTCACACATATTTTTATAAGTAATGACAATATTGATTATTAATTTTAGATAAAAAAAAAGAAAGTTAAATTATAATATACATTTTTCTGAAGAAGACAACAGTAAATAAAGTTTGTCGAAACGTAAAAATGAAGAGTTTAATTGTTTAAAAAATTTAATTCATCATATAGAAACTAGCCGCTACCCTCAGGAAAAAAAGAAAAAACCATATAAATAGCATTAACGGCTACGAACAAATCATCATCAAATAATCTACAACGGTCCTAGTGATTGCCTCGATCCTAGCAAATTAATACATTTTTTACATAATTTAGCGAAAAGATTACAAAACTTAAAATATTCCAAATATTCCTTAACCGGTTTCGAAGCTCTTTAATTTACCTTGCAGTGCGATCAGAATACTGCGACATATAATTTTATCAAACTTTAAATAATATATAATTGTCCATGACTGACATTCGAAAGATTCTAATAAACCAATTAGGGGAGACACCTGCATATCATTTATTCAACACCTGAGACCTGGTTGTCCTCCGAAGCATTTCGCTTGAATTAAACTCGCCCGTTTACAAGCCGAAATCAAAGAAAACAGCAGCGCAGCTTACATTGTTCCAATGTTACAATGCGAAATGACAAACGGGATTCGAGACGGTAAAAGTGAATATAACATAAGGGGAGAAAGGCAGAGGCCCAAATAAGCAATACTTTGCGAGTTTTATGGCCGGCCATAACACGGGCGCTCAGGTGTCAGGACTCCCAGGCAGGCGATAACAGGGATAAGCGGACCCACAGCGGCAAGCGGCCCTCCGTTCCTAATCGGCCCAGTTCATTGCGATATATACGGTAAAATATCATATTTGCTTGTCAAACCGAACGATAATGATTGGCATAAATTCGCCGTAATGAACGCATTTCGCGTACACGGCCGTAAAGGTCGCGTTCAGCCGGGGCCCCGCCGAAACGGTTTCTCGATTTCGGCTTTTGGCTAACGCCGGCGAGGGCACCGCGAGGCCCCGAAGACAATAAACGGAATTTTCGTTTTCCGTTATGCAAATGCGGCGCGAGTAATGAGCGTGCACGCAATCAAGGAGATAATTTATCTTCCGGCGTGCGTGTCGTGACACTAAGCGCCCTCTCTACATCGTATTCCGCTGCGCGAAGTGCTGTTGTCGATTCGAAGGCACGGTTACATTAACACTATCGGTGATTGGCGGTTCCAGAAGATGTGCGGTAAGCAACAAGTAGATATAATCATATATTCACCTACTCCTTACAGACAACTACGAAGGTAGTTAATATAAACAGAAAATTATATTTGTACAACGAATATGCACAGAAAAAAAAAATATGGGAAGATTAGATTTGATGCGTAAGGTATTTAGCCATCAGAAATTATTAAAGTAGCTTATATATAATACCTACTTGCAATTTATTTATAACTTGTCTATAATAGTCAAATAAGCACCATCCATTAAACATTTCGTTTACTATAATTTGACTTATCAACTATGTTACTTAGATGTTTCATTAAAATCCATTTTTTCTGGCAAATTCGAATACAAAAATAATTACTATTATTACTATTCTTATTAATATTTTACATGGGTCATTGTTCTAAAGTAATCATTTTTTAGATATCAAAATAGTTTTACACTGTTGAAAATATTACGGTGTTGGCGTTAATTTTGCGCTAGTCAAATATTTTAATGTTGATTTTTCCAAACTTTGCCAGACGAGTTGACTACGCGTATTTAATACAACAGAAATTACTAGAATTTCGTGTGAATTCTTTGTTCAGATATGAGGATTAACTACTTTTCTAGACATTCAGAAGCGTCAACCAATCAGAATTTTTCCCTCCGATAGAAATATAGAAACCCCACCTATTCTAATACAGTATTGCATTATACGCACCACCTGCATTGCACGTGCATCTGTTTTCGTGTTTGATTCTCCGTATTAACATATCCAAACAAACCACCAAATATGACTGACTTGCAAAGTTTAACCTCGTGTTATTAAACGTTAATTCCAGTGGGTATAAAAAATTTCAATATCTTAAAGATGTATTGGGAACATCTATTTACGCAATTAGTTTAGACTTGAATCAAATAGCATAAACATTCACTTAATTTTATAATCGTTCTCAAAAAATCATTTTAAAATTGATACGTTCAGTTGAAACCAAACTTGTGAATGAGTGGTTTGCATATTTATAATTGGAGAAACGTCTTAAAGAGAGAATATTATAGCACTAAGAAATAGGAGTTGTATATTAAAAAGACGTTGTGTTTAGAAAATGGTGTTAAAACACCCAATAGATCGCATTCATTTAGTTAAACAGCTAGTAAATTTGTCTAGTCTAGATCAAATAAAATGTGACTAGAAGTATTTTATGATTCCACGTGTCAGTTGGACAAAATAACCCCTTAGCAATAGACAATACTTGACTATCTTTGCCCGTCAAATTTAAACTTCTATAGTTCTCGACAAAATAACACGAAAAGAGTGTGGACCTCTCCTGACTATTAAATTAGTCAAAAAAGTGTTAAAATTTTCAACAGTGTATGTTCAATTTTACTGCGAATAACTTTGCTGACACCTGTTAAGCCTGATGTATGACACGATCAAAATGTATCAAAGTTTTTTTTTCGGAATTGCCCAAACTTCCCAATAAACCAATTAATATATCATAGATGGATATTTAACATAAATCGCGTACCTTCTGCAACGAATGTTATGTATCTTGTAACCTACAAGTACTTTTCATGTACCATACGATGTCCGCCACATTGAAATATGAATGTAATGTATCATATTTGTTACTATGTAGCTTCAATGTAATGTAACATTTATATTACATTAATATATTATATATAAGCATTGTAAAATAACTTACATATAAATTTAATATTTCACAAAGATACTTACCTCGTAACATCTATATAACTGCAATATATTTTTTACCACAGTTCATACATCTCACAATCAGTAATATTATGGATTTTACGCGACGGGAAGGTCATATAATACAATAGCATACATTCTTATAAGACCTTTTATATGCTTTTGATCCTATTTGGAATCCTGTCTCATTATTCGTTTTAATTAATTCGTTGTATTGTGCACACATTAAAAAAAAAGAAAAGAGAAAATTACATTTGTCCCGTGTGAGGTGGCATCTAAAAGTTTAATTACCCTCACTGATAGTTGGCCTTTACAAACAATTAAAGAAAATATATACACTGTCAAAAGTTGTATATTTCTCATCTTAAAATTATGCTACATTATAATAATGATCTCTATGCATAATATTACTACAATTTTCCAATTTTTTTAATTTATTACCTATGCTTTTCACATACAGCAAAATTTTCTAGATTGCACTCTGTCTCTGAAAACAAATATTTTAATAAATATATTCCTACATTTTAATAACTATAAAACTCACTAGAGGATAGTGTAGGAGTACTGGTGTATGCCGACTCTGCTAATCCTACAAATAAATATCGTATAATGCCATAATAATAACAAATTTATTACCTTCCTCATTCAAGATTTTCTCACCAACAAATTCTGGAATTTCTATAACAAATAATAACATTTTAACCCATAGTTCAGAATAAAACCAATTTTAAAGGTATACATATATGCTAATTTTATAGTATAAGTATAGGTACCTAATGCATTGCTGGAAACTGGTGTTGTTTGGGTACATATCACAATTGGAATGTTATCTAAGTTATTATTTGCATTGAAGACACCCCTAAAAATAAAAATAACATATAATACGAAAAAAGGCAGCGTTGTTTCTGAAATACAAAAATTTACACTTACTGCGGTGTTGGAGGGGAGTATCTTCATTATTATCATCACAAGCATCATCAGAACTCCAGTTAGTCCTTATTTTCTTCTGCTTTTTTCTTCTCTTTCCCTTCCCTTGCTCTTCTGTGGATGTGTAATCGCTGTCGAGAGCTTTTTTTCTAGCAATTTCCAGTGTGTATCAAATATCATAAGTATAATACAACAATAAAATAAACTAAAACTAAATACCACACAATTGCAATGACAGATATTTTGAATAGTATAGCGAAACTGAATAAGAAATGCTTTAGGTTATGGAAATACAGGAAAAAACGACACTCTTTACAATTATTTATTTAATACGATAAGAAAGAAACTTACCTTTCATGTGATGACAAAACAGACAGCAACGACCGGCAAACGACTAATAACATAACAAGGTTTATACCTATACTGTGACATAACCACACACTACACTCTCTATACACAGACACATTATCGATTATAAGTATATACTGGATGAATCGTGATCTATCGATGGAATTAGATAACATTTACTATTTTACATGTTACATTGTTATATAATATACGTATTTTACTATAAAGGCAAATTTATACAACAGATACATTAACTGTGTGATATAGCAACAAGGGCACGTAAATTGTTTACATCCATATTTATGTTACATGGCTAGGTAATATTACAGTGTAATCCGGTTGAATCGTCATTGAGATGTAACATAGATATGTTGGTTTATTGGTAATAAATTTATTACCAAACCTACATCAAGTTTTAACTTTAACAGCTAACGATTAATTACATTCAATTTTTCTAATCAAGGTCTTATGGGTATAATTGCAGGCATGCGTTGTAAAATGCACTCACAAGGGAACACGGCGGGTGTCCCCCCCCGATTGCGATGAAACTTAACAGACCGAAGAGTACCTTAAAATAAGAGACACGTATTTTTTTTTATCGCGTATCCGCACGATTTTTGGGTACAGCCCCTCCAAAGTTTGGACGATTTTTCAATTTTTGCAAATATTCCCTAAATTATAACAGATATTAAATTTTCTTCTTAACATAATTTGCAGCATATTGCATGGCCCTAAGGGTGGTGTCGTCCGTATTCGCAAAAAATTAATAACGGGGGACAGGGGTACCCGTACCCCCCTTTTTTTTTACATTTTTCTTTTCTTTATTCATCAAAAGAAGGCCGATTTTACATAGAATACGATGATATATAGCAAGTTTAGAAAATAATAATAATAATTGTAAAAATAGAAAAATAATAATAAAGCTTCAAAATTAATAAACTTGTCTATTGATATAAATCAAATGAACTATAAGAGAAATAAGTTTTTATCCTTAACATAATTTCCAGCATAATACATGGTCTCAAGGTAGATATCTTCATAAAAAGCTAATAACGGGGGACAGGCTACCCCATACCCCCGCATTATTTTAATAATAACTTTATTCATTATTCATCAAAAAAAGATCGCTTTTACATAGAAAACAATGGTAATAAATTTGGAGGATTAATAATAAAAATAATTGTAATAATAATAATATAGTACATTAACAACAATTATTTGTTATCATTACTCCGCTGCTCTCCTTACTTAAATATTTCTTAATTTAGAATTGTATCTACTCGACAAGCTATGGTCAAACCTTTCTATGCCTACTAACTTATACTATATACTATACGAAACTTTTATCGGTGGTAGCAATATAAATCGTTTTATCAATTGCAGTTAGTGACTGCGTTTAATATATTTCCTTAATAAAATGTTATTCATTTTTAGAATACCATAATCCTTTAGTGCGTATATATGAACAAATTTGCTACACAGGACGAAGGATAACTAATAACATACATATATATTTTTTAATTTATTTCAAGTTTTTCGTGCAATGTAGGTGTACAATGTAAGTATTCAATACAGCATAAATATAACTAATGTGTTTGTAACGATTATAACATTTCGGAAACAATACAACAGAATTAGAAACACATTATAATGCTTATAATGTTTAAATACATGACATACTGTAATGCGATTATTGGTATATATGTATTGCAATAGCGAACAAGATTAATATACATACAGTAATTAAAGCTATGTAAGTATTACAGTAGTGATAGTCTGTGTAAAAGTGTTAAAACACAGATTTTGTTTGCACCATGAACACCGCACAATAGCTGGTTTATTGCAAATACTACACAAGGGTGTAGACTGCGCATCTTTGTTAAAACAAAACTCTACAGGATTTTTAAAGGGCCCAGGTCTTTCCTCAACGTATCCACTCTTATACCACGAGTACTTGAATACGTCGAAAAACCTTGGGGAAGAAAACTGATTATGGGTCAGGGATTGCAACTTAATAATATTATTTCTTTTATTTATTATTATTAATTTTCTAAATTTATTATAGATCACCGTTTTCTATGTAAAAGCAATCATCTTTTAATGAATAATGAATAAACTTATTATTAAAAAAATGCGGGGGTATGGGGTACCCCGTCCCCCGTTATTAGCTTTTTATGAAGATATCTACCTTGAGACCATGTATTATACTGGAAATTATGTTAAGGAAAAAAAACTTCTCTCTGTTATAGTTCATTTGATGTATATCAATAGGCAAGTTTATTAATTTTGAAGCTTTATTATTATTTTTCTATTTTTACAATTATTAATTTTCTAAACTTGCTATATATCATCGTATTCTATGTAAAATCGGCCTTCTTTTGATGGATAAGAAAAAGAAAAAAATTTAAAAATATGGGGGGTACGGGGTACCCCGTCCCCCGTTATTAATTTTTTGCGAATACGGACGACACCACCCTTAGGGCCATGCAATATGCTGCAAATTATGTTAAGAAGAAAATTTAATATCTGTTATAATTTAGGAAATATTTGCAAAAACTGAAAAATCGTCCAAACTTTGGAGGGGGCTGTACCCCAAAATCGTGCAGATACGCCGATAAAAAAAAATGCGTGTCTCTTATTTTAAGGTACTCTTTCGATCTGTTAAGTTTCATCGAAATCGGAGGGGGACACCCGCCGGTGTTCCCTTGTCAGTGTTACCGATGTAGTTGGCTAAAATAATCCGTTTGTTTTGCGAAAAAATCCGATTTTGTCAACCGAACGCCAGTTTATACAGCCAATCTTACGACAATCATAATGATTTTTTGAGAACCATTCATGAAATTTTATAATTAATGTAAACTGTTATAATAAATGAAAAAAAAAAAAAAATTGGTAAAAATATATTTCTTATATAGGTTAGAATACTTCTAATTAGTTTAAATACTAAACCAACTATTGCAACATACGTATTTAATACTTTATTGTTTTCTCTTTTTTTTTGCCAAATCTGACTCTGCATTATTTCTTTGGAAGGTGTAAATTTAACACATCCACCACTATTGTCAATACCTTCTTTACTTGCTAAAATGGCTCATATTGTTTCAGTATTTAGGAGATTTCTTTTATCAGTCTTGATGTTAAATATTTTTTCTACACTAATATTTACTACATTTTTACAAAAAGGTAATACAAAGAGTAGCAAAAACATTTTTTTTTAAATTTTGATAAAGTAACAAATTACTATTATTTTTTTCGCTGAATAATTTAGATCAGTATTTGTATTTAAGAAAGCATGTCTTCGCTACTCATTGTCCAATTCTTGGATGTTTACATAGTCGTTTAAAATCAAAACAAAGTACGGTTTTGTATCGTTGAATAGCATTCCAATTGCGAATAAATAAATGTATCGAAATGAAGGGGCACAGTTTCGAACACATGCCTTTTTGAAATGTTAGTTTATATTAAAATAAAAAAACACAAAATCATGTTTGCTTGCTTCTCTTTTTCGTGTATTTTTTCTAGACGTTCACAATCATGTTTTTTTGCGATTACAGCGCAATCTGTTACGAATCAAAAAAAATTTTCAAACAAAAACTATGGCGTAAAATCCGAATCTGCAATACAAAATGGGAGTTCCCATTTAAGATTTCAAAGTTGTTCCCCCTACCACTCTGGGGGGGTGAGGTGGGGGATCGAGTTCGGCACCATTCAGTGAGCCCCCTACATTATAACAAATCTTATTAAGATCTTTTTTTGATTTGATGCAGTGTTTTAAAGATATTCCGTTGTCTCAAGATAAAAAAACTCACCCAGTATATTTCATAACAAACAACATTACCCATAATATTAACAATAGCGTCATTTTTTGCAATATATTGATTATCATAAATCCGATAGATGCGGCTTCTGATAACATTAAGTTGTCACAGGCTTTCGCGGTTATGTTGAGTAGTACAAGTGAATAGTTTCTGGCCTGAAACAGTGTTAAAGTGCAAGGAATTTGTAAATATTACTCAATAGTTGGTGTTAATCATTATTATAAACTATACTTTTTTTTGAGTGATAGAAAATGCGCTCGTAAAACTTTGGAAACCGATGACAATGCGATAGGCTCGCGCTAGATAATTCGTTTTCATCCTTGAACAAGATGACGATGCTTGATGGCTTGATTCTGAATTATAGGACAATGCAGGCCCCGTAGTAAAGGAACTGTCTAGATCTGGAATAATTTATTCTCATTCGAGAGGTTGGAAACACTTTATCATCCAACGACGCGAGGACACTATGAAATTTGGCGTGATTTATGGCGTGTACGTATCTCGATAAAAATTTGCTCAATTTTTGCATTTGTTTTTAAGCCGATTACCCTCCGACGCCGTCCCCCTTGTTTCATTTGCGTTTTCTTCCTCGTATTCCCATCGCAGCGTTGCACAAGCGTATTTAAATGATATATCTATACTTTCAATTCGAAGCTTAGTGCAGGAGTTAGTAAAAATTCAATTCAGTTATTTTATTTATCTCAATGTTATCATTGGAAGTTACTCTATTAAATTATTTATTTCTAAGGAGATTTAAGAAGATTTGAGTTTAAGAAAAATACATTTTGTACATTATATAACGTATTATTTATTTATTGGCTGCTTTTGACAAATCACCAGCTAACACAACTGCACTTGTGTCGTCCACATACATAAGGAAATAATAGTTTAGCAAACATTCCACAGAATCATTTATAAAAATTAATAATATAACAGAACCTAAAACATTGCCTTGGGGAATCCTTCTCCATTTAATTTACAGGGTCTGACAATACTAGTTTGGTGCTAAACAGAAAGAAATTTAGTTCTATCCTTCAGGCGTGCTAATTTATAAAATTGCGTACAATAACTAAAACCCAATTTCATAATATTTTGACATTACATAAAACCAAAATTAAATATATGTTACAATAGGCACAACATTTGACGTCGCATTGTCACAGTATATAACAGTAAGGACATGTTCGCAAAAATCCATTGTTCTTGAGTGGTCCGTTTTGAATGACCTTCAAGCCCAGCTGCCATTTTGTAAAGCTGTTGCGGAAATTTCAAAAACGTGTAGAATAATTTATATTTTAAAGGAAGTAGGAAAATAGATTAAAAAATACACAAATTTATGCGTTTTTTATTCTGATTTTGTTGCAAATATTTATGAACAGTTTATAGTAATAAAAAACACGATTCCAGTAAAATAATGTTTCTTCCTTTTTGTGAAATAAATCTTTGTTTATATTTTAATAGTGTAAAAGATTCTTCCAGGAATAAATATGTTGCGGTTCTTTCTCAAATAAATTAATAAAAATGCAGCATTGGTGGAAGGGGCTTTCAAATTTCTGACACGAATACACAATAACTTTTTAATTAGGGTTCAAGAGTTATGACTATATCGTTCTGTTGCGATACAAAGGATTGTTCCTTTCTATTCGACTACTTCATTTCTAACATCCCACCCTGCACTGGTTTTGTCAACAATAATGTCCGGGGGTGCACAAGTGGATAGAGTTCAGACGTAGACATATAATATCGAATTGTCTATAATGTGAATAAATGCGATTAAATTTTATACCAGTATAATGCAGTTCAAACCAAAATCACATTATTTTAAAAAGTGAACATAAAATGAATTAAGTTAGTTACTGCGATAAATAGCAATCTAGCTTTAAATGTGTATCTAACAAATAAATTGATTTAATGTGACCTATGAATCTCTTGCACAACCGATAATAGTTCTTCTTTATTCATGTACTTTCTTAATTCTAGTCATGTCATATATATTAGATTCTTTCGGAAACCCCAAGAAACTGCGGACCATCGTTAGCATCAAAATTTATCTTGCGAGGAGTGACTGGCACTACAACATGATACCATTGGTGTCTTCTTTCACGATAATTTGAGTTATTTCACTTAAACCTAACAATATAATATATAAGAAAGTATGTAAATGTTATGGCCACTGGCCACCGATCTTACCTTTTACACAAGAATATCATCATCTTGTCCTTACTCGAGTACTCCGGTATTGTGCTTATTGTAACAGCCTGTATAAATACCGTGAGATCGAATACGACTGTCCTGATCCTATTCCACTTTCCACGAAGATTATATCAGTATTTCCATCCACAGCTTCGAATGAAGTTAGTTAATAAAACACAGTAACGTGCGGTCATTGTGCGCTTTTTGTTTAAATGTGCGTATGCAACTTAATATACGGTTATATATAAGGTTTGTTCGCTGGTGCTACACTTTTCACACTGACTCCTACTTAAAACAGGATAAAAGATTTACTCTTTATGCATCTGAGAAAGAGACAATATGCACCTGTGTAATTGGTGTAACACCAACGAACAAACCTATAAGGTATGGCTCATTCAACTAACTCCCGCGCAAAAATAACGCAATAAATATTTTTCTCACAAAATAGTATATTTCTGATAAAAAATACAACCAGGTTTAATTAAAGGTATAGAAGGTTTAAGCAATATATATTGTAAAAGTACACATTTATGTCATGTCTTAACTTTTATCAGACATTCTTCGTAATTTATACGAGGTACTGAACGGACAATAATGGATGAATGCTTTTCATAGCCATACACTCTACAATAAAAATATAATATAAATTCAAAAATTGGGAACATGTTTCTCTAACATACCTGCACTGCTTACATGCTGTGTTCAAAGTGGGAACCACCATTATTTATGCAAGCGTCTACCCTCATCTTCATGTTTTCAGAAACATTTATTAATTGCTCATTTGTGATATTTTCTATTTCATTTCTTATTGCTTCTTTCAAATGATCTATATTATGTAAGCGGTTCCGATAAATTTTATTTTTTAGATGAGCAAATAAAATAGTCAAGCGGTGTAAGATCGGGTGATCAAGGTGGCTGACGTTCAAACTAACTCTGTTATCAAAAAATTCCTGCAAATACTATCTTGTTTCTCTTGCTGTATGAGCAGTAGCATTGTTATTTTGAAAATAGCCTGGCTGTAATTCATCATAAAATAATTGTTCCACAAATTCATGTAATATAAGTCTATATCTGCATGGTTGCTGTTATTGTATCCTCGAAGAATATCGTTCCTATTATACGTCTCCTGGACATTGCAACCCATATCCCTGTTTTTACAGGATGCAATTCCGTTTCCCGAATAACATGAGGATTTTGTGCGGACCAAATCCTAATATTTTGAGAATTTAAACTAAACCAGGCTTCGTCAGAAAAAATGTAAGATTTAAATCATCGTCATTCCTTAGATTTGCATTAAACCAATGGCAATATTCCATACCTTTTTTCGAAATCTAGTGGCAGTAATTGCTGCACGATAGAAATTTTATGTGGATGATAATGAAGCTTCCGCTTTACAGCTTTCTGAGCTGATCCATCATGTAATGTATGTAAGTAAAAGGGTGGTGTTACATTGCGACCTAAAAGATCTATTGTGTCCCCTATTCTTGTTGCTTTACAGCTGGCCTTCCAGTCCTATTCCTTTTAGAAAGTGTAGGGCTGTCAGAGGGCCCAGTCTAGGTAAGTTCTCCTCTTCGATTTCAACATGCTCCCAGGTGAAATGCCCTCGAGTTGCACAGTGCTACGCAGTTTGAGAGGAGAATGGATGGGTGTTTCATCCTGTTCCCCACAAATCTGCATTCAGGTCTTTTTCCAATCCAGCTTACTCAGTATCCTTTCAGTCTACAATGGCCTGAAAATTCCTGTTAAAATGCGAACATTGTTCTTACTCAGGTTGACGCATTCTGTAAACCTCTTCTGGTTATAAGTTCCCAGAAGAATTTTACTTTACCTCATTCCTGGAGATTTTCCCAATAACTGGATTTCTCTGCTCCATTTCTATTTTAGTTTCTTCAGTATTGTACTGCTACTTAACCCGCAGAAGGGTTCAGGCCCTACAAAAGGCATTCCAGCCCTTTTTTTGCGAGGTTATCCTTATTTCGTTTCCTTCCACTCCTGTGTGACCCGTAACCCACAGGAGGGTTACTTATTTCTTTTGCCTAGCTCATTAGTTTCCCTAGGCATTCCAGACCATCTTGGAGGCTGATTCATATGAGCATGGCTGCTTGACTATCAAACATGATGATAATCTCCTGCTTCCGATAGTTCCTATCCATATTGAACTGAACACATCTTCCAATAGCGTGTATTTCCGCCTGAAATATACTTGAGTATTTTCCCAAGCTTTCGAACTATGTAGTTCTAGGCCCATATATTCCTATTCCAGTTCCTTCTGCCGTTTTGGAGCCATCAGTATACCATTTGATGGCATTTCTATTCAAGTTCAAGATGGTGTTATGATCCCACTCGCTCCTGTTACTTAGCTTTGTGGTGAACTCCTTCACAAAGCTAAATTTTTTTAACATATCATCCCGGGGCATATCCCAGGTTTGATCACCTGGGAGATTGAGGCCTATGCCGAGCTGATCCATAAGATAAACCTACAAAAAAAAAATCACATTACTTTTTATAATACCGTTTAGGATGTGTATTTCTACCAGTTTGTTGTGCCACTTGCCGTAATGGCTTTCCAAACGAGCCAAACTAGCACGTACGTCTTCCACCACATTTTCGGTTAGAATTGATGGGCGACCTGGTGACTTTCCCTTCAAAACACTGGTAAATAAATAAGTAATGAAACCAACCTCTATATATGTTTCATGATCTAGAGCAGTTGTCTTTCAACTCCACTTGCTCCAATTTAACTAGTAGCTGAATAACAATATAAATACTATGAGATTCAAAAAGATTGTCAAATCTACAGTAACAGGGTGTAGGTATATGCCGCGTGTTTGTAATGAAGGTTTGAACTAAGTCAGTGTTGGAACACAAGAAAATAAACGGATCTGTCATAAATAAGGAAAACGTAACATATATATTTGAACTCGCATTATATAAACGACTATGGATTGGTGTTTCTGCTTGTAAAAATGAAATGTAATTAATTTAACTTTACTAAATTATGATTTTATAATTCAGTACTACTGGTGTTTAAACTAAATTTATTATTACTTTAAAATATAACATACAATTAATATAAATATTAAGTGACAAAACTGCATCTCTTAATTCTTCTATGGTATGCATGCGGTTTCTGAAGATCCTATTTTTTAGATAGCCAAACATGAAGTAATCTAATGGGGTTAGATCAGGCGATCGTGGTGGCTCTAACGACCCTGTCAGCAAAAAACTGTTGAAGATATTGCAGGTTTTCGAGCAGTATGTGCTGGAGCATTATCGTGCTGAAAATAACTTGCTTCAAGCTCATTTCTTGTAAACTTTGCAATAAACAATTCCACATCTGTTGGTAACGTTGGGCTGTTACAGTTTCCTCGAAGAAAATTGGCTCTATTATTCGTTGCCTGGACATAGCTAACCAAATTCCAACTTTTATGGGATGCAATTGCGTTTCTCGAAATTCGTGTAGATTTTCTACAGACCAGATACGATAGTTTTGTGAATTGATATAGTCGGTTAGATAAAACCAGGCTTCATCCGAGAAAAATGATTGGTTTAGCAAGTCATCGCCCATTAAATTGTTATTAAACCAATGACAAATATTCCAAATCGCCTATCGTGATCTAATGGTAATAATTCCTGTACCGTAGAAACTTTATAGGGATGAAAATGTAACTTTCTTTTGACAGCTCGTTGCACTAAAGTGTATGATAAGCCTATAAAATTATAAAATGTAATAAACTATTTCACTTAATGTTAATATTGATTTTTTTACCTGTTTGTTAAGCTAATTACCACAGATAAATTCCCTTATTTTCTTACAGTATTCGGAAATACTATTGTTGGTGATATTAGATGTAAATATAAACGGTTTGAAAAAAATTATAAGATAAATAATCGCTATCTTTCGATTCATTTAATGTATGAAATTTGTATGTAGCTAATTTCGCTGAATAAATTGGTAATAAGTATAGATAAATTTTTCCGGAAAACAGTTTTTTTTTTACGACAATCGTTTAGAATCTCATAGTACTTGCTTACACTGCAACGATTCGCATCATTTGTATGGGTTATGAGTTGAAATCGAACAAATCAATTGTAAACGGTTATAAGTAGAGTCATGCGCTCGGTAGGGAAAATAGACGAAAGAATCGAAAGAAAAAAAACCCGAGGTCTTTAGTGAAATCCGCATGAATAACGAAAACAACAATCAGTTCTACAAAGCACGCCAGTCTGACAAACCCCACTCTCTGTCTTTTGTTTTTAAGCACCCTTTGAACTCGACAACAAAAGTCCGCATCGGCTCGTAGGGGCAACCCCATGCGCTTCTCGTTCCACCATACAGCGCTTCCAGTTTTAATCAAGTGCAATCGACTGTCCAAGGGTCGAGCGGTCGGATGACCATTTCACAGTTAGTATGATAATGATGCATCCACGTTAAAAAGAAATGCGGCTGGCGCGTAGAGAATTAAAAGGAATACCGCGACTACGGCCGAGGCACTATGAGTCACTTAGTCGAGCAGTCGAAAACTCCGGAAACCCTTCCGTGACGATATCGCCGGATGCCCATCGATCTCGATCTTCGCATTTGCAATTGAATAGCTGATTGAGTATGGAACGTCAAAGAAGCGCCATACTGATGAATGGGCGTCAAGTCGGTGATGGATGTTCCTCTATCGAAATCAAATGGACGAACGGCAATACGTATTGTCTATGCTCGTTAATATAATTTGAATTGGTGTTTTTTTTTTCTCTTTTTGTAATACGAAAAATTGATAAAATGATCCACTCTAACCCCAGAATACTGAAGCTACGTCGCAAGATGAATTTATCAAGTCTGTGTAACTTATGACGCCTATCAACTCCTCTAGTTTTACGAATTTAATGATCCTGTGTCGTATATCGTTTATTTATTCCAGAATATATTTATAGTACCACCTTATCTAATTAATTTCTATTGTAAATATGTAAGTGGTAAGTTTATATATATACTATACCATGTGATTCAAAATGATTGTCGTAAGAAAAAAAACTGTTTTCCGGAAAAATTTATCTATACTTATTACCAATTTAATGAGCGAAGTTAGCTACATACAAATTTCATACATTAAATGAATTTTCTTGAAATTTAGCGACATTGGCGTGCGTGTTGTAGTATCTCTCGATTATTTATCTTATAATTTTTTTCAAATCGTTTATATTTACATCTAATATCACCAACAATAGTATTTCTGAATACTTTAAGAAAATAAGGGAATTTATCTGTGGTAATAGCTCAACAAACAGGTAAAAAATCAATATTAACATTAAGTGAAATAGTTTATTACATTTTATAATTTAATAATAGGCTTATCATACACTACAGCGCAATCAGCTGTCAAAAGAAAATTACATTTTCATCCCTATAAAGTTTCTACGGTACAGGAATTATTACCATTAGATCACGATAGGCGATTGGAATATTGTCATTGGTTTAATAACAATTTAAGGGACGATGACTTGCTAAACAAACCATTTTTCTCGGATGAAGCCTGGTTTTATCTAACAGGCTATATCAATTCACAAAACTATCGTATCTAGTCTGCAGAAAATCCATACGAATTTCGAGAAACGCAATTGCATCCCGTAAAAGTTGGAGTTTGGTTAGCTATGTCCAGGCAACGAATAATAGGGCAATTTTCTTCGAGGAAACGTGTAAACACCCAACGTTACCAACAGATGTTGGAATTGTTTATTGCAGAGTTACAAGAAAATGAACTTGAAGCAGGTTATTTTCAGCACGATAATGCTCCAGCACATACTGCTCGACAAACCTGCCAATATCTCCAATAGTTTTTTGCTTACAGGGTCGTTAGAGCACAAAAGATGGTCACCAAGATTGCCTGATCTAACCCAATTAGACTACTTCATGTTTGGCTATCTAAAAAATAGGATCTATAGAAACCGCATGCATACCATAAGAAGAAACTGAGAGATGCAGTTTTGTCACTTAATAATTATACTAATTGTATTTATAATTAAAGCTAATAAATAAGTTAGTTAAACACCAGTTAGTACTGAATTGTAAAATCATAATTCCTAGAGTTAAAATTAATTACATTTCATTTTTACAAGCAGAAAACACCAATCCATAGTCGTTTATATAATGCGAGTTCAAATATAGGTTACGTTTTTCCTTATTTATGACAGATCCGTTTACTTTCTTATGTTCCAACACTGACTCGTTCAAACCTTCATTACAAACACGCCGCATATACCTACACCCTGTTACTATCTATAGGAGCGGATTTGACAATCATTTTGAATCTGTGTATTAAATGTACCTACAATTGACAGGGGCGGAACCGAAAAGTTTGCATTCGCGTGAAATTAGCAACTTTTTTTAATTTTGCCCTTTTACGAAATCGTACATATATTAATTCTTTTGAATTTTTTGTAAGTATCAGCATTCTACGTAAGTCTATAAAGTATTATTTTTAATATCCTGATAAGACGTTCGAGTTTCACCGGATATGCGACTTCAGTAGTTACAAAAAACGTAAATATTTTTTTTTGCTTTGTCGAATCAAGAGTTAATTGTTAATACACGGTACCACATGAATCTGAGTTATTTCTTTTGGATTTATTTAATCACAATGAATTGTATCGGATTATACAGAAATAAATGTAGATACAGAAAATTTGCAACACGCCTTTTTACTATGATGTCGCGCGAAAATGAATCTATACATTCCCGCGCTTGAAATCATGATGGTCCTGAAAAAGATCGTTTTTTTGAGACAGGAAGAATTTAAATAAAATGTTCGAAGTGGTTTGCACTCCAAGCGGCGATCCACACAAAACTAACAGCGGTAATGGCTGAATGATAGTGGTATGTGGGGATATACTCGGGACAGCATTTAGGTTGGGCACTGGTGCGGCTCCAGCCCACGCCATTTACAAAATATTTTTTTTCTCGTTAATGCTTACAGATAGACCCCCTGTGCATTAAGACTTTTTGATCGTATATGATTACAACTGCTACATATTATTATATTTATCTCTATATGTTATACACCCTGTATATACAAGGTGAGCCACTACATTCGCGTCGGTTTATATAAAAAAAAAATGGTAACATATTTTCAATTTCTTTTGGTTAAGGGTTATACAGGTTCAGAAGGAGCACATTTCAAAATTATTTTGAAATATATTCAAAGAAAAATTACGCACCAAAGTTGTGAAAAATTAAAATGGAACATCCTGTATAGTATGACATATTTTGATAGTACAGACTAAATAAAGGTAAGTTGACGTTAGGTTTCTTATATCTAACTCAACTCGTTTATGAGATAATTAACTATCCTTCAAAATGTAGACCAAAATTTAAGAGGCGCGCCTGTCATGCATATTTAAGCTAGATATTTTAAACTGTATTTATTTTTTAACTAAAGCATTAGAGTTGATAATTGTAACAGATAGGTATAGCACGCGTTAATACAATCTTAAAGACCGCTAAAATTAGAATCTAAATAAAGTGATAAATACAGGGTGTTCCATTTAAAATAAGAAAGTTACTTGCTTTTAAAGATAGCGAAAATTAAAAGTTGTTAAATGTTCTTGTTCACCCTGTATATTTTTTTTCATTACTTTTATTTGATTATCAAGTGTAATGCTTTAGTTAAAAAATAAATATAGTTTGAAATATCTAGCTTAAATATGCAGGTACCTCTTAAATTTTGGTCTACATTTTAAGAATAGTTAATTATCTCGTAAACGAGTTGAGTTAGATATAAGAAACCACCAACACCAACTTGCCTTTATTTAGTTTGTACTATCAAAATATGTCATAATATACAGGGTGTTCCATTTAATTTTTCACAACTTTGGTAATAATTCAATTCTTTCAAAATAATTTGGAAATGTGCTCCTTCTGAACCTGTATAATCCTCAACCAAAAAAATAAAATAAAAATATGTTACCACTCCTTTTATATAAACCGACGCGAATGTGGTGGTCCACCCTGTATATTGTAGATATAAATCCATCTATCTAGCATTTAATCAAGTCGAATTAACAATTAATTAGTTTAAAAGTAATTGTATAATCAAATGTAATTCCTTTTCCTATTCACTAAATGTTAACTAAAAACAATAACTAAATGTTTTAATCAAAAAGTACACATATGGACTTAAAACGTATAAGATCAAAACATTTGTTTACTATGACAAAATGTAGATATAAGCTTAACAATTTCTCAATTTTGTGTAAATATTACGCGTGCATGTACTGCTTTGTTTAAAAGTTTTAATATTGATTAATCAATATTGTTTGCAAGACGATTCATATAAGTAATCAATATATTTCGACTAATAATAAATATCTGCTGATTGCTAAATTATTAAGTTATAAAACATTGATTCTTGGATGAAAGAAGGAAATACTTGAGCATTAGGTAGATTTACACTTCGGTATTTCGTTTTGTTAAAGTTGCCTGAAGATGTTGAAAACAATTTATTTGTTTACTGACAAAACATCACTCAAAATCATTGCAAGATACGGTAGAAGAATTAATTGGAAGAAGGGAAGGTATGTTACTATGTTTGAGTCCACTTGGAGCTGTTAACGGCTTTAGACGCAATAACACTCCGAGGCAATTTGTTAATTTTGTTTGTAGTACATAGTTGTCATTACACGGTTGTTGAACAATCTCAACAGGAAATTATGAGCGCGGGGTAATGTCAATTTTTTCGGATGTATCGCGCAACCGAACAACAACCCACAAATTTATCATCGCACGCAAGGACAAACACACCGGGCGCAGTGACAAATGTCCCCGCTGCAAGTAATTCCGGACTCCTGTACGTTCCGTTAGTCCTGAATTCGAAATGAAGGAACCGTACTTTAGTCGAAGTTAGGTTGGCAGTAAAGTTCCATTCGCATCGGCGGCGGCGTTATTTAGGAATGGTCCTACGCCAGGATAATCCCCTCAGATGCCTGCCGTTGTACCGCATGATTGCTCGCTGACATAATTTACGCCTTACTGCCTGGATTTGTTCAGATTTAGTAAGTCAGCGCGCTTAAGAGGTACATCATTTGCATACCCGGTTAGAGGTTCGAGAGATTCGTTTATGATAATGCCCATTACCAGTCGTAAACTCGTCATCAACTAGCGCCGATAGACTGTAAATAACGTATTCGGTGGAATTGCTTGCGCCACCGGATTTACGTCCCCTTTTTTATTATTCCTTGATTTTCGCAATTAAAAGGCCAGCGATGAAAGAATTCTTATACGAACGGATAAGAAGTACGGATATCCACGCAGTTCACAGATGGCTTCGTCCATCTCTGCTACATCCGGAAACAGCACAATAAGAAAACTTCTTTACATAAAACAATATTTTACTACAGTGGTTTGCAGAATCTGAAAATGACGGTAAAGGCGATCAAGATGGTGCTGCTAACTCAGATGATAGCAACGAAAATGATACCACTGAATCTGAGAATGGTTCCGACGATAAGCGTCTACATTGAATCAAAAATAGATAGATAGCTGAAACAATGAAAGAAATCATTATTCACATGAAAAAAAAATGTATTAAAATTAGTCCGAAGTTCATCAAATCAATGAAAAAGATTTTATTGAATGACAACGGAATATATTGAGTAATAAATCATTCATTGCATTAATAAAACCATAATCATTGGTTTGTGTGTCAGATTGATGATCCTAGAAAGCGTTTGCAAAAATACTCATTTTTATGTCTAGCCTTGGCTGGTGCCAGGTACAACCCTATGGCTTTTTTCATATCTTCGGTAATGGCGCTCTTATGGCGTTTCCTTGTGGCCTCTAAAACAATGCCAATTGTATTAGATCATATCATGAATAAAACATCGTACAACATTATCAACGCCTACTAATACATTTGGAGCATTTACAATAATTGGAGTGGTAGTTACATTCTAATACTTACGATACTTATTTTTACTTTAGTTCATAATATTTGAAAACATTCTACGTACAAACAATAAAACAACACAACGTATTCTTACCTCTATTTGAGGTTATGACGCTTATCTACCGAGACGAATCTGTTAAGTAAATCAACTAGCAATTTATCTGGTAGATGCAGTACATATATGATGCATAAAATTCCAACAATTATATTATTAAACGATTTCTGTATATAGCGATATTGAGCATTCCAATTATCTTATAAATGCCAAGACATGTTCAAAGTTTTGCTTACCTCGTAGTCACCACAAAAACTAAAACACACCCCGCAACAATTAATTACACAGTTAACCCTAATCTGCCCTAATCATATTACTATTATAAACTATAACATGTAACGGACAAACGAATGAACACTTTGATGATACGCACGTGCGCGTATGCATTCTATGTACCTAATCCATAGACGCATAAACAATACTAAATCATATAACACCGGCACCGTAATGAATAGAGGTGTTGTGTTGACGTTCGCAACTTACAAATATTACAAATAATATAATACAAAACGCAGATATATTAATAGAAAAGTTACAGCGCTCAACTTAGATACTAATTAAATCATATTAGATATATATTATCTAATTTAATCTTTAAACCATCATTTTAAATAGTACCTACTTAATATGTATGCATATTTTACCCATTTTATATTATTCGTCCTACGCTCCAAATGTACAAAAGCAAAAATTCAATCTTTTTTTTTATATAAAATAAATATTTACAGAAATACAAAGCAAAATATCCTTGCAGGGTTATGAAAAATATATTGAGAAAACATTTGCAATAAAATATTATTAATGCTACATAACATATATATTTTTTAAACGTTTTCCTAATATATTTTCTATAATATATTTTATGCATATTATATTAATATAACTAATATTCAAGAAAGATTTAATATTTTTTAAATATTTATAAAATATGAAATAAGTATAGTTGGTCACTGGGGTAGCTGTTTGTCGTATATTATTATCGTAGGGAAAGTAAAAGAAGCTCAATCATATTGACCAACTTTTTTCAATCAAGTCATTACATTAATCTGTTTATTAATTTTTTTTTAACTTATTATGTAACCAAATAAATAAAAAATAATTCAAGTTTTACAACTTGTAAATTAATTACAATTTATATTTTTTGAGATCATATTTGTATGAAATGTCAAATTAAATTTCTCAATAACAATATTGTGCTGGGAGAGTGTATTTGATATTGTTTTTTTTCAGTAACATTAAATTGCTTTAACTAACTTTTCTTGGTTGCTAAACTCCTAGCTATTGACATTGTGCTTTTAAATGAGTTTCTGCTTCAATTACATGTGGTTTTTCTTCCACAATCATCGAATAGCAACAAAATGAGATCACCAACTTATCTCACATCACAAAGTAAACATTAACAGCAGGGATGAGACAACAAATTAACTAGAATAAACTATTAAGACTGTCAATACAATAAGCAAGAACTCATATATTTTTTTTCCAAGATCATATACTTATATGAAAGTGACAGTCATATATAGGTAATTCACACACAAAAAAATAATTACTTAATTTAAATATAAATGCATCACATTGAATATAACATAACTTCCTATATAAGCAAGCACCACAAAAATAATTATTTTAGATTTGAGAATTAGATTTTCTCAACTGGAAAATATCATATTTATGCCTTAATAATTTATGTAGATACATTTGATAGAAGGATATAAAAGTATTATGTGAAGTATTGCCATTATTTTTCTTCCAAAATATAAGTATATTGAACTGATAATACTGACCCGCTTAATCTAAGCATTTCTACTATTCAAGGGTAATAATTACCTACTAATTTTGTGTCTATAACACCAAAAAACCTCGGTAGGGGAAAATTAATAAATAAAGAAATATTATGTAATTAAATAAATTTACTGTAGTAGTTTATAGTTTTACAATGTTTGGGAGAAGGTAGCGTATCGGGGTACTCCAGGAGAGCGCACGGGATATTGATGCGTAGAGGTATAGATGTCATGCGTATCCGTCGTTGCGACCGGTGTTCTTGGGATACTTCCCACTCAATGCCTGGGCCTGGTATCTAGTCGGCGTTGGTTAGTGATATAATTTCAGTATAATAATTTGCTGGTATTACCTACTGAAAACTAATAACTAGTAAATACCTACATATGTTTGTTAATGTATGTTACATACCTACCATGATCATATATTATCGACACAATGGCGCTGGCTCTAAGTATTATTTCAAAGTCTTTTAAACCAGTAATCCTTTAATATTAGATAACACGTACGTACTTACCTTCGAATATTTTAATGGTAGCATCTGTGCATCAGCCCCATTCCACCTAATTCTCTAAGTAGCTGTGAAACGGCTGGGGTATCCATTTAGATTTACTTACACTCACAACCAACAACACTGTTCGCTGGTCAATCAAAAAGTGACGCCAAGTAAAGCGTATGTACATGTAAAAACCCCCCAAACCCCCGTAAAAAAGAGGGAACGTTTCAAATGTTTCAATATTATGGTAATTTCAATTTTATATTTCATGTTTTCAGTACAAAACATTTAATAATTTTATATTTAATAATTTTATATAGTAATTCATTATACCACACGTACAAGGGATTTTATTTTGGATCTACAGACTTTCTCACTATGATTGCATAGATTTATTCCTCACAACAATAACAATGTTCATTTGGGGGAAGTATACTTCAATGCAAATATTTATATTATTTGTTCTAAGAGTATATTTGTTTTCAGAGGATTTACTCTTATGTTCTAACCAACAAGATTTAGTTCATTTAAATATATATTAAGTTCCGATTTCTGAATAAATAAGAATATTCAGATTGATATTAGATTTTTTTGTATGTGCAGTAGTTCCGAAAGTTGACAATATTGCACACCTGTGTGAACGGGTTTTTACTAAAATCAACTTGCTTTATATCATCCTAAAATACGCAAAATCCACAATTTCACTCCCTTCGGTGAATATTCAACTACACAGGACTTTAGAGGCACCAATCTATCTGATTTGTTTCTGCCATAGAGTAGAATCTGCTAGGATCATCTAAAACTTCCATACCAATCCAATTCGCCTGTAACCATTATTTCTGAATCGAAGGTTTCTTTCCTTAAATAACTTTACTTTAACATTTAGATAAACTTATTTATCAAAATCAACCACCATTTGAAAAAGTAGGTATCTAACTCATATATACTGCATACTTTTAAGAATGGTCGACTCCTATTTTTTACTTTATTTTTTGTAAGACGTGGTTCGAACTTCATTTAGATTGCTTCCAGTACCTTGTTTATATTTTTGTTGCTTTACTTGAACTCGTGTTTTTGAGAATAAATGTGTTCTTATGTATTATATATCTGCTGGGGCGTTCCTTTTCCGTGAGGGTCGGGACGACCTATTCATCCGTTCGTCCGATCGGCGCTGGAGTTCCACAGGGGTCCCTCTTGGGCCCGGAGCTGTTTATAATCTATACTTGTGACATCCCGAGGCACCCGGCCGTCAATCTGGCCATATACGCCGACAACACGGCAGTCTACGCCACCGGCAGAAATGAAAACATATTAATCCGCCAAATTCAGGCTTCATTGGACAACATTGTCTCCTGGGCTGAGACTTGGAAACTGCGGGTTAACCCCAGCAAGTCAGTCGCTGTCCGTTCACGCGACGGAGGACGGTTCCCGGCTGATAGGATTGAAGTCGGACGGCACTGTAGTTCCCTGGGCGGACCGGGTTAAATACCTGGGGCTCGTCCTTGATCGCCGCCTAACATTCCAGTCGCATGTTAAAGAGGTCAAGGGTCGGTTTCAGGCTGCAAAGATCCAGTTGATGCCACTACTAGGTAGGCGGAGTAGGTTAAACATCAAATCCAAGCTACTACTCTATACTGCATGTCTGAGACCGATCCTGACATATGGGGCGTTCGCCCTCTGTACCATGGCCAAGTCGCATCTCGCCACCATGGAGGTCCTGCAGAACCGCATGCTGCGCCTCATTGTGGGGGCCCCATGGATGGTGAGGAACCAACAACTTCGCGACGATCTCGAAATTCCTTCGTTGAAAGATCAGCTTCTTGAACTAGCTGCCCGGTCATGGCTGAGGGCGGGCGAATCTTCGAACCCCCTTCTGGCCCAAGTCGTGGAGCCCCAGGATAAGCCGCCTCCTAAAGTCCTGGTCCGTCGGATTCGGGACTGCGTTGACCTGTCCGGAACCAAGAGAAAAGCTAAATCGGGCACGTCTTAGCCTGTGCCCCTACCCTATCATGCCTTAACCACCCAACAACCACATAATCGGCATGCCATTGTCCATGTCGTCCGTAACAAGACAAAAGTGCCACATAGATCTCGATCTTGCACTAGAACGATAATGGGACCTTAGTAGTATGTATTATATATTTCTTTAGTCAGTTATTTGTTATAGATCAAGCTGCAATTTTTTGATAATTCGAAACCATATTCATGCTAAATTTAGCACTAAATGGGAAAAAAGTACATTTTAATTCTGCGAAGCTTGCTATAAAATTCGAGCAAAGTTACAACTATCGAGTGATAACACTGATAACATTTGATTTCCTTTTTCTTGGTTTTTAGGTCTTTAATATTAAAACATGAATGAATACGACGACGACAACGTTTCGCTTTATTAAAAAGCTTTTTCAAGTAGATATATAAATAAATGTAGAAATTGTAAATTGTAAATAAAAAGTTTTTGTTTAATAAATGACAAAATTGTTGTGTTTACTATGATTTTGAATATATTATTATGTTTTATTTAAAGATTGCATTTTAAAAATAGGCTGTTTTGATTATTTGTTTTTAAAATTTAAAGACCTAAAAACCAAGAAAAAGGAAATCAAATATTATATATACATGGTCAAGATATAAAGCTTTAAAACACTGATAACTGTCCACGTTTAGAGCATTGTCCTTTTCATAAATCAGTTTCAATAACTACATTCCGAGATTCTCTATTCGAAAGAGTTGTCGATCAGTTATTTAATACGTGTTATTATTTTAATACTAGACCTGCATTAAAATTGTTTCCGTATCTGGCTATATAATTGTGTAACATGATATAATATTGATAATTTAAATTAGGGATCGGAGTATCTACGGTTAATTTAACGGAGGATGAGGCGCAATCAGATTAATACAGTCTGTCATTTTCAATTAATATCCAAGAGAACGCCCTGTAAATGAGGCGATCCCTCAACTGCGCTGCAAGTCGGGAAGCCTCCATTCATGTCATCGCGATTAAAAATGATCCTTTCTCCGGCCAAATTGTACCATTGACACTTAACAAATATCTATGGATAATTGTCATAAATATCTGGTCCCCAGGACGGTATGTGCGATGCCATTGCGTTAATCACCGTCTACTGACTACGATATTGCATCAGCGGCAGAATGTACATGTATATATATACATATATATATATATATATATATATATATTATATATATATATATATATATATATGGTAGCGGTACTATGCAACATACGTAATGGCCGGTGATTAGCAGAAAGCCATCTAATTTTACTAAGTGCACCAATAATTGATTCATAATTGCGTGCGCGGCTGATTACACGGTCAAATATTTGCGTTCTATTGAACGTTAAATTATTATTTGCTACGGTACATTCAAGGCAAAAACAAGCAAATTCTCACATATGGAATAAACGTATTGCTGTGGATTGGCACCCCGTTGCTGTTATTTTAGAAATCTGTTTTTGTCAATGTTTCGGGCAAATTCTCTCAGAAGTTAATGTCTTGTTTTTAAGTAAGATTTTGCTGATTGATTTGATTGATTGTTTAATTTGTTAATTTAAATGTTCAGTTATTTAATTTGTTTTCACCTTTTTAAATTGATAGTGTTTACTCATGTTAGCTCATGTCCTTTTTAAATGTAGTTGTCTATGATCGTTGCATTTTATGCGCTGCATTGCCACGCATCTATTTTATATATGTATGCGATGTTTGGGCCTCCGAAAGGGAGTTACTTGATTTGATGCCGAGAAGTAAGTTCTTGTATTTTTATTTTGATTGCTGCCATTTTGGTATCTCAATTTTAATTTAAAATTTGATTCGTTTTTTTTTTATTTTATTTCATCTATCAGGCAACTCAACTTTTTAATAATTGATATTATATAATTGTGCACATATTAGATATAAGATCCGTTATTATAATTTGATCTAGAAGATAATTATTTTTTTTTGTTTAAAGAGTTTAAATTTTTCCGTTTCTTAGTTTTCAAATTAGTTTTTTTTAGTTAATCACCTCGGTTTAGGTGATAAGGAGCTTTGTGCTTGTGATTAAATATCAATTATATAATTATACTTGTTTTATCCACGTTTAACTTAATTTTAGTGTGTTGTAATTTTGAGACCACGTGGATTTTTTGTGTAAAAAGGTTTTTCTTCTAGAACAAATATGTCTTTTGTTTGTTGAGGGACTTGCATTGTCCTTTTTAATTGTAGATTCATGCAAGTTTTGTTTCCGACCAAGACCTTTTGTCTATGGTTTTATTTTCCCTGCGTAATTGTTATACAGATGTTTTTTTTTTATTATTATAATAAAAGTTAATGATTGTTAACGTCATTCAAAGTTTCTATTCCTTTATTTTTGATTCAACCTTTTCAATTTTAATAATTAAAGATAGTCAATTTACTTACGCCCACATTTTACTTTTCAAGATTAGTTCAATTGTGAAAGTAACCTTGAGATTGTTAGTTCTTTTACGCCCTTTATTTTTATCCGCTGACCTAGTAAATTTAAATTTTCATTTTTTTTTTACTTTTCATTTTGCATTTATGCTGGTATCATCAGTACACAGCAGTATGTTCCTGCTTAGAATTGCCTAAAAACTCGTAGGTATTAATGTGTTACCGATTCCAGCATACTATTAGAAGATAATACAGTACTGAAGCACTCATACACAGTAAAAATGAAATTCTAGTGAAATTTAATCTAAAATCATTGGTAACAAGATTGCCTTGTAATAAATATTTCAGACAACGAAAGAAAAAGAGAATGTACAAACCAGAAATATATAATGGAATGTTTAAAAATGGAAATATAATTTTATTTATTTATGACCTATGCATATATGTACCCAATCAGAAGCCAGCGAATTTACATACTTCTAGGGTCAAGAATCAAATACAATTGAAGACATATCATATGCCTCACTGTAGAAATATAAAGGGCATTCGACGCAAAACTATTGAAATCATAACTTAAATGAAACAGGGAAGGATGGTGATAAAAGTGCTTACACATTACTTACTTACGCATTACGATATGTTGATTTACAATTGCAAAACACGGATATAGCTGTTTATAGCTTCCACACACATAAAAAGAAATATTCAATTTAAAGAAATTTTAATTAAGCTAAGAATATCATTGTTACATATATACGCAAATAAATATATTCTTGAAACAAAAATAATGTTCATTTAATTTTTAAGAAAAAAATATCTTAATTCAAAAAAAATCGTTCATTGAATTAAATAAAACTTACTAGTAGTGGAAACATTGCAGTCTCAGCCTAGGTATGTAGATATCTTAGTAAAAGAATATTTTTCATTGAATGAAGCTTTATTTTCTTGCAAAGAAATTTGAATTTTACTCTAAAGAAGAAATATACTTTTAATTTAAGAGATTACCTCTGGTTGGGAAAAGAAGACTTTTACTTGAACTAAATATTTGTTATTTTGAGAGAAGATTGTAGTTTTATTTACAACAATACTACTGTTTTCTAAAATGTATTTTTTATATGTATATAAAACCTGCCACTAACATCAACCTGGATACTAGATATATATCTCTATCTAATATTCTACTTGGTATTAATGGTAATTTTTTTATATATAAAAAACAAAAAAACTAAAGGTAAACTAAGATGTATTACCCATACAGCTTAGTTTATTCCTTAAAAAACAATTTTTAGAAAATACAGCAGTTTTGTAAATAAAACCACAATCTTCTTTCAAAATATATTTAGTTCAAATGAAAGTCTTTTTTTCAGATTGTTTTTACATTTTTTTAGTTACCATAATAATAATAATGTTACTACTATTATATTTCAAAAAAAAAAAAGCAAAAAAAGCTATTCGGAACATAAATTATTTTTTATTTATAATTTTGGCGTTATAGGAAAAAAACGTGTTACAGCACTATAGCACACACCTCACAAAGAGACTATACATTTTCTAATTTTCCGCAACGTGCAGTCGAATTTTCTGGATCCTTTAATTAGACTTTAATCTTCAGCTGTTCTTCCGAATATCGGCAATCACTTGGTGCTCCTTTATTAACATTTCAAAATCTTCGGATATCTAAAGGGACACACTATTTTACAATGAATAGATATACTTCACAATAAATAGTAGATAAGAAGATGTGGTATAATAGTCGATATATTTTTATTTGTTAGTGCAACTAAGCATTCGAATGTAGGGCTATGCTGTTTTTATTTTTATTTTTCACCTCAATTAAACAACATAATTATAATTATTTATTTATTAATTTATACAGCTTATGGCTAGCAAACATTCTATACTCTTCTAATTATTACCTTTTAAAGGTTTGTTGTAGACCAAGAAAGCTCAAGTTTACTTAAATCAGAGAAGTTAGGAAATTAGACAGGATATGTTGATTTACAAAAGAAAAACATACCTTCGCATGGATAAAAATGCGGTTTATAGCTTCCAAAGCTGGTGTTTCCAATGGTTTTCTTTCGACATTTCGCAGCCCCGTTGGAGGCAGTAAATGCAGAGGAATGAAGAATTGAGAAGCAAATTTTAAATCTGTAATTAAATATACTGCTGTGTACTGATGGTACCAGCATAAATGTAAAGTGAAAAGAAAAAAAAAAATTAAATTTAAATTTACTAGCTCAGCGGATAAAATTAAAAGGGCGCAAAAGAACTCTAATAACCTCAAGGTTATTTGCAGAATTGAACTATTCATGAAAAATAAAATGTGGGCGTTTGAAAAATTGACTTTCTGAAAACTGCAAAAATTGAAAAGGTTTGATCTAAAATAAACGAACAGAAATTTTGAATGACGTTAACAATGATTAAATTTTATTTTTATAAAAAAAAGAAAAAAAAACATTTAGTTACAATTTGCAGAAAATTTAACCTTGGACTGAAAGTCCTGGACGAAAACAAAAACTGCATGAATCTACAATTACGAGAGGACAATTCAAAATCCTCTAAACAAACAAAAGACAGATTTGTTCTAGAAGAAAATCCAATTCGCACAAAAAATCCACGTGGTCTCAAAATTCAAACACACAAAATTAATTTAAACGTGGACGAACAAATGTATTAATATAAATGAAATTTAAACACAAGCACAAAGCTTCTTTTCACCTAATCCGAGGTGATTAATTACTCAAAACTAAATTGAAAACTAAGAAACGGAAAAATTAAACTCTTTAAATTAAAAAAACAATTTCTTTTAAAACAAATTACAATAACTGATCTTACATCTGACATGTGTACACAAACAAAATACAACAGCAATTATTTAATGAGTCCCTCGAAAGATGATAAAAATTTCAAATTAAACGAACAACATATTAAATGAAACATGAAATTACCAAAATGGCATCAAAGAAAATAAAAACATATACTTACGCCGGCGTCGTTTAAGGAACTACCTTTTAGAGGCCCTACATCGCATACATATAACAATTTACAATTGCGTGCCAAAGCGGCGCATGAAATGCAAAGAAAAATTCTTGAATAAACTACAAAATATACAATACTGACCAAGGCAATATGTACAAATGAATGAAATAAATATACACAACTGAACAATTACATTAATTCCAACAAACAAATCAATTAACAAAATCTTTTCAAAATAAAATATTAAAACTGTGGAAACTCTATCATTGCATTGATAAAGGTAATCTGGTATGAATAAAAATACAAATTTGAATTTCCGGAAACCCGGGTGCCAAACCACAGCAATACGTTAAGCAATTCTATAAATTAGTAAAAGATGATTACCTTTCAAAAACTTCCATTATGAAATAGCTTAAGTACGGTTCTGCAGTTTAAAAATAAAGCAGTTAAACTTTGAATTACTTACCGACTTCCTACTATTATATATACAATTTAACGTATTTAGCACCACCGCTATTCACATTTCTATCTTCGATGCATGCACACAACTACTGCATTATTAGTAATCGTTCGAGTGTCACGTAGCCAAATTCACCCCACCGCAAAAATGACATCATATATTTTAAAACGAATTTTCACCTAAACATAAGTACTTATAAGATTTACCTCAAATATTAAACGACATCATCATTTTTTTAAAAGGAATTTTCACCTTAACATAAATACTTGTAAGGTTTACCTCAAATATTAAAATCCTTCATAAAAGAATTTATTTTCTCAATTCAAATATCTGATCCACTCTTTCGTTGCCTCTTTTATTTCTTAGATCGAAAAATTTGTTTCTTGGAGAAAATATATTTTTCTTAAAACAAGCCTTACAACCAAAAATATTTCTATACAAGAATAATTTCTTATTTCAAACACAGATATATTTGAAAGAAGTAAAACTTTTTTAGAGAATATATTTACTTACTTCGTTTACTGAAGAAATACTTTTTATGTGTGTAAAATTATATTTAGTGTGTACCAGAAAAAATTCTGTTTTAAATTCTTAAGTAAATTTTAGTAATAAACTCAAAATACTATGTTTTTACATCTCAAATTTACATTTATTGAGATCCCTTTTTCATATTTTTTTTTTCATATTCATTTTATTTATCTAGAAGACATAAATTTTTATGTGTGGACAATGTCAAATATATAACTTAAAACAACATAAAAGGACAATACAGACAAACATCATAAAAGACATAGGTATAAAAAATGTATATACCAAATTACAAAATAACTAATATAAATGACATGTGAAAATAAGCAGTTAAGCAAGTTAATAATAATATTAATAATAATAATAATAATAATAACAGTAATAATAATAATAAATTTATTCATTATTAGGACCAACTGCCCAATTGGCATCAACATTGTCAAAGATAAATGCAGCAAAAATAGTGCACAGCTAAAAATATAAACGAGACATTATAACACATTAAAAACAAAATTGTATAAAAATGTATAAAGATACTCACTTAACATAAGTAATAATTTGTTAATTTATATTAGGTAACCAATATTACATTTTATACGTCATAAAAAATTAAACGCCTTGTAAAACAAGACATGTCACAAAGAAGACACATAATTAAAACTACAAAACACAAAATTACCCGCCACCAGCTCCCCGACCGTATACAGGGCGCGATCAACCAGATAGTTCCTCAATTTTGTTTTAAACTCAATTAAAGTGTTATAAGTACGTATTTCCTCAGGAAGTCCGTTAAAAATTTTTAAACCAACGTAATTTGGTGAGTTACGCACAGGGTCACATCTCCCATGAGGTATAAAGAACTTATTTTCTTGTCTGGTTGCAATACCGTGAACATTTTTGATTAACTTAAACCGATGTTTATTGGTGAATATATATACCGACAACTGATAGACAAAAAGACCAGCCAGAGTCAATACACGAAATCGCCTAAACAAATCTCGACAATGACTAAATACAGATACACCCGCAATAACCTTAATGATTCTTTTCTGAGCAATAAAAACTCGATTCGCCCCAGTGGACAAACCCCACAAACATATTCCATAGGCTAATCTAGAGCCAACTAAGGCATGATAAATTGAAATTAACTGGTTTGTACACATTACACGTTTTAAATTTCTAAATATATAAGAAATTGAATGTAATTTAGATACCAAAGCACTACAATGGCATTTCCAATTTAAATGTTTATCTATATTCAAATGCAAAAAATTAGTATTACACCAGTCACTCATCGAATTCAGTGTTGATTGACACCTTAATTTTAAATCATGCTCATTTTTATCAGATATAAGAAATGTGTTATCATCTGCATACGAAACTAAGAAAGCATCAGATATATTAGTGCTTAAATCGTTAGAATAAAGTAAAAATAGCACAGGACCTAATACAGAACCTTGCGGAACACCTAAGGTGATTTTCCTACAGTCCGATCTACATTGCGTAATATATCCGTTTTCTTTATAGGTTATACTTACATACTGACGTCTATTACTTAAGAAAGAATTCACCCAGTCATATGCTACTCCACGGACACCAGATGAATATAATTTAGATAAAAGTCTATTATGATTTACGCAGTCAAACGCCTTACTAAGGTCGCAAAAAACACCCACAGGGCACTCACCTTCATTCATATAAGAAATCAACCTGGTATAAAAATCCATTAGTGCAGTAGTTGTTGATTTATTTGAACGAAAACCATGTTGACTATCAGTCAAAACATTATTCTTATCTAAAAATTTTGCGAAACGATCTAAGAAACAATATTCAAAAATTTTTGAAAAGTTTGATGAAATTGTTACTGGTCTATAATTAAAAATGGATTGTGAATTACCTTTTTTGTAAACTGGTACTACTTTACACAATTTTAATGAATTTGGAAAGCTACCCTTAAAAAGATAAGTTAACCAAATAAGTGACTGGTTTTAAGATACAGGCAAAAATTTTTTTAATTAAGTTCGCAGGTATGTCATCCGGTCCCGCCGTACTCTTATTTTTCAATTTGCAATTCACCAATTGTAATAACTCATCTTCAACAAAAGGGTCTAAAAACAATGAAAAACTGCAGAACTTACAGCATAGTCAACATTATTTGAAGGAGATGGTATAATATCGAGTACTTGTCCAGGTGAATCTATAAAAAAGTCATTAAAAAGTGAAGCAACATCTTTAGGATCTTCAGTCAGACCTTCTTGGTTTTTCAAAGATATATTGTTCACAGTATTTGACTTATTAGCTAGTTCAGGCACTAGGTTCCAAGTGGTTACATATAGATTTGATGATTCATTAATTCTTGACTGATAATATAAACGCTTAGATTCCTGTACTAATTTAGTATGCATTTTTTTAGCTTCTTTGTAAATCTGACTTATCTCAGGAAATTGAAGTTTTAGTTTGTATAGAGCCTTTAATCTTTCACTAGATATTTTTACGTCATCAGTAACCCATTTGTTATTTATTTTTTTGTTTAAAGTGATATGTTGTTGTGGAAAATGTTTTTCAAAATAAAAGAGAAAAGTATTTAAAAAAATATCAAAAGCTACATTTAAGTCATTACTATTAAATAATTCCTGCCACGACTCGCTCAACAGAGAGGAGGCAAATGCGGCAATTGCAGTACTACTAAAATGTCTCCTAAACCCCTAATCCCACCCTGACTGGTCCTCAATCTATCCGATTCAAAAAGAACTGTTCTATGATCAGATATAGTGTTATCGAGAACGCAAACAGTCCCGGAGAGGTTTGTAAAAATATGGTCAATTATAGTTGCTGAATTAGTTGTGACGCGGGTTGGCCAACCAACAACTGATAGTAAATTAAAAGTAGCTAAAAAATTAGATAACCTCTCCAAGTCACCAATGCTACGTGATCCAACAGTACAATCTAAGTTAAAATCACCAACTAAAATAACATTATCAGTGGGATTATACAAATCCTCAAGAACTGAAACAACATTTTGAATGAAAACATCACATCCCCATCAGGCGCCCTGTACACAGTCAGCAAGACAGTGGCCGTGCCAACACTATCCCTGGCGGAAACACCGCAAACCTCAAAATGTTTTTCCATACAATATTTTTCCAAATTTATGACTTCAACATTTAAATTTGATTTTAATTTATAATAAATAGCAACTCCACCCATTTTAAGTACCCTTCTACAATAATAACCTCCCAAAACATAACCTTTTATTGCTTTGCTTCCAATAGATTCAATATTTGCATGCGTTTCCGCCAGACAGACGAAATCGACATCGAAACAGTCATCTCAACCAAATCAATAGATTGCGCGTTTAAACTTTGAATATTTAAAAATAAAATATCAGGATTGTACACTACCTCGCTGCAGACACCACCATACGTTTTGGAAAAAATTTGTTGATGCATACCCCAGCCGGCCACACTTCTGGATCCATTGCTTTTCTAAAGTTTTCATCAAATATTCCGACCTTGAAGGAGGAGTATATCTCTGGGAATCTTGACGTCATCGCCTCACAAGTCACCTCCGGAAATACCCCGGACAACGCAGCTATCATATCCTCAACAGAAGTCGATTTGTCCACTCTTGAAATATGAAGAAAAGTCATCTTCGGAACACCTTGTATTTTAGCAACTTGATTTTTGCCAATTATTGACTTCCTTTTGTTAGTTTTTTTGTAGGCAGTTGTTTTCCATCCTGCGCTTGATTGTTCCAGAGGCTTTTCATTGTTTTTTTGATTAATCTCCAAATTAACTTCACCAAAATTTATTTTCGGTGGTGGTAAATTGTTTATCGTTTTACTAGTAGGTTTTTCCTGCGTCATAATTTTTTTATCACCACTGTTGATTTTTCTATCAGATGATGGCCCTGGTGCGTTTTTACTGGCTTCACCTTTTTTTGGGGAAGTATGTACGTGACACGCTATAGTCGCTTTTTCTAAAGGAATAAATTCTTTCATAAATTCAATTTGCTGCTTCAACAAATCAATTTTCTCATGCAATTCATTAATAATCAAATCCTTTTGCTTAATAACATAAGTATATATATGTGCATCTACCTTTTTATCCATACTAGCGACATCCTCCATTGCATCGAAAAACGCCGTGTCAGTGTCTACCCCAATCTCCTCTTTTTCACAACAAATAACAGTTGTAGCGTCAATCACCCTACTACAGAACTTTGCACAACTACTGTAAAACACATTAGTGCAATTTTTGCATTTAGAACCTTTAATAACTTTTGATTTACACCTCTTACAAATCACAGCAGCAATCGCACCTTCCGCACTTGGCGCCATCTTGGCTACATTTTACATTTTCCATGTTAAATAGCTTAGAAAAGAAAAAATATATATGTTATTGTGATAAATTCACCACGTTATTAAGTACGTAAATACATGTAATGATTTACCATGATAAATAAAGTCAGCGGATTTTTTTGCAGTGTACCCGTGTAGGTCGCTTAATCGTTTAATCGTAGAACCGGTCGCAAAAAGCCGATTTTTCTTCAAACCGGCTTTGACCAAAGCATTAAATGAAACCGGGAATCGGAAGAAATGATCTGTGGTGACGTAACATTTCCAAAACGGATCCGAAATAAACAGGGACCCCTTTGTATTTTAATTATTGATCGGTGTTCCAAAAAGGACGGCCGACGCCTTTGGCGCGATTGTGTCCAAAACGACAAAAGGACACACACATCCAGACAGGGAATAGGATAACGACGGTACGATGAGGCGAACAGGACAGCCGATGTCACAAGCAAATCGCCCTAGGGCGCAGTCAGTTTGCCAAATCAATCTGACCATCTGAGTCTGTGTATACGGGACATACCTATTGCAAAACATATATATGTCGGTGCGCTATGCATGTGTATACATATATATGCACATACACATAGATACCTATATATATAATATGTATATATATATATATTCATTCAAAGGGAATTCAGATCGCGATAGATGAATAATTCATGTATTTGCATCGAGAGAGGTAAGGACTTAACATCGTGTGGATCATTCAGCCGACGGCCTGTTTGCGTTCTATTAATAAAGCGCTTTAGATTAGATAGCTTCTGTTTACATCTCTTTGTAAATGTTAAATGATGCGCATTAAATGGATATAAAAGGTGATGTGATATGCCATCAGCTTCTTTAAAACTAATGCTTTGGCATCATTTGTGTGGGCCCTTCGTTTTCTACCTTTATGTCGTTTTTAATGTTCGAGTTAAAGTGATGCAATATAAGTACACGGCAGAACAAGTTTTATGCTCCTAAAATGTCTTATAGTGTCAATATATATTCGATTTTAGCTCTTGATGGTTCATTAAGCAAAGGGTGAAGATAGAAAGTGAGCAACCCATTTGCCGCAATTGTGTTTTTCAGTTGATCGCAAAAAAAAAATCTACCGTAGAAATATCTTGTCAAAGGAATAGTTTTTCGCCTATTTCTGTCATTTAGAATGTGGAAATTTACCTTAAAACGTATTTATCGAGATCTATAAACAATACTTATTATTTATTAATACCATATTTCTTCAAATTTCTTCTATAATATTTAACTATTACTCACACAATGTAAATATTCCATAGAAGTGATCCTTACTAACCACTGAATTTGTTTTTTTTTTTGCAAAACTCTTTTCTTACTTTTATCTTTAAAAATAATCCATTGTTCGTATTTTATCAGTTTAGGTAAATAGCTGAAGGGTCATTATTACAATGAATTGACAGCAACAACTCTACCAACGACCCAAAATGATAGCAGAAAGCTAACAAAAATCAAATGTTGAATGCTGAAAATGAAATTTTTAATACAGGAAATCGTTGAAATTTAAGAAGCAACCCCATGGTTTTGTAGGACAAAAATATGGACTGCGACTGAACACTGAAATGAACTAAATATTATGACTGAAATTTTGCTAGCGTCTAAACTTATATTACATACTTCTCCTTTTTAACACCAACCACGTCGTGTAGCGCTTCTTACTACAGAACGAATTGAACACAAGGTATTTACCACACACCAAAAAAATAATCACTCAATTTGAATATAAATGCATCACATTGAATATAACATAACTTCCTATATAAGCAAGAAAATGATGTATTTATATTGAGAATAAAATTTGTTTAGTTTGCCAAATCCGTGAATTTGTTAGACGAAACAATTTTTAGTTCAAATGTAATCAATATACTAAAATCGTTATGAACATATAATATTTTCACCACAAGAATAATTATTTTAGATTTGAGTAAATAGATTTTCTCACCTGGAAACTATCATATTTATATCTTAATAATTTATGTACATTTGATAGAAGTATATAAAAGTATTATTTGAAGTATTGCCATTATTTTCTTCCAAAATATAAGTATATTATCAACACAATGGCGCTGACTCTAACAATAAGTATTATTTCAAAGTTTTTCAAACCAGTAATCCTTTAATATGGTAGCATCAGCCCCATTCCATCCCATTCTCTAAGTAGCTGTGAAACGGCTGGGGTATCCATCTAGATTTACTTACACTCACAACCAACAACACCATTCGCTGGTTAATCAAAATGTGGCACCAAGTAAAGGCAAAACTCCCTAAACCCCCCTAAAAAAGAGAGAACCAGTGACAGATAAGTTTTAGTGCAATAAATGTTGGGGTAAAATTCGTTTCAAATGTTTCAATTTGATATTTCATGTTTTCAGTACAAAACATTTAATAATTTTATATAGTAATTCATTATACCAAACGTATAAGCGATTCTATTTTGAATTTACAGACTTTCTCACTATGATTGCATAGAGTTATTCCTTACAAAAATAACAATGTTCATTTGGAGGAAGTATACTTAAATGCAAATATTTATACTATTTGTTCTAAGAGTAAATTGTGTTTTCAGAGAATTTACTCTTATGTTCTAACCAATAAGATTTAGTTTATTTAAATACATTTATTAAGTTTCGATTTCTGAATAAATAAAAATATTCAGATTGATAATAGTTTTTTTTTTGTGTGCATGCCTCTAATAATGACCGCACTTACCAACTTTGAGGTAGCACCAATTGATTTTTACAACACACCATAAATTAGTTTCTAACAGCTGCCATACAACCACAGTACACTTCATACAACTGTCGACGCCATCATGGTATGATTACGTATGATATGATGGTCATTTTTTTTTTAATGTTCCATAAACATTAGAAAAGAATATTTTGAGGAGATTATGTGTAAATATTATAAGAAGTTTTAAATAGAATGTTATAGGAATATATATTTCCTTGTTTGAATATTCTATTGAATATTCTTACAGAATATTTTTAGGCAATCCCATTTGTACTTTGCAGGAATATTCTAAGAATACTATGTGATTCAAAATGATTGTCGTAAGAAAAAAACTGTTTTCCGGAAAAATTTATCTATACTTATTACCAATTTAATGAGCGAAGTTAGCTACATACAAATTTCATACATTAAATGAATTTTTTTGACATTTAGCGACATTGGCGTGCGTGTCGTAGTATCTTTCGGTTATTAATCTTATAATTTTTTTCAAATCGTTTATATTTACATCTAATATCACCAACAATAGTATTTCTGAATACTGTAAGAAAATAAGAGAATTTATCTGTGGTAATAGCCCAACAAACAGGTAAAAAATCAATATTAACATTAAGTGAAATAGTTTATTACGTCTTATAATTTTATAGGCTTATCATACACTTCAGCGCAATGAGCTGTCAAAAGAAAGTTACATTTTCATCCCTATAAAATTTCTACGGTACAGGAACTATTACCATTAGATCACGATAGGCGATTGGAATATTGTCATTGTTTAATAACAATTTAAGGGACGATGACTTGCTAAACAAATCATTTTCTCGGATGAAGCCTGGTTTTATCTAACAGGCTATATCAATTCACAAAACTATCGTATCTGGTCTGCAGAAAATCCACACGAATTTCGAGAAATGCAATTGCATCCCGTAAAAGTTGGAGTTTGGTTAGCTACGTCCAGGCAACGAATAATAAGGCCAATTTTCTTCGAGGAAACTGTAACAGCCCAACATTACCAACAGATGTTGGAATTGTTTATTGCAGAGTTACAAGAAAATGAGCTTGAAGCAGGTTATTTTCAGCACGATAATGCTCCAGCACATACTGCTCGACAAACCTGCCAATATCTTCAACGGTTTTTTGCTGACAGGTTCGTTAGAGCACAAAGATGGTCACCAAGATCACCTGATCTAACCCTTATTAGCTTACTTCATGTTCGGCTATCTAAAAAATAGGATCTATAGAAACCGCATGCATACCATAGAAGAACTGAGAGATGCAGTTTTGTCACTTAATAATTATACTAATTGTATGTTATAGTTTAAAGTAATAAATAAATTTAGTAAAGTTAAATTAATTACATTTCATTTTTACAAGCAGAAACACCAACCCATAGTCGTTTATATAATGCGAGTTCAAATATAAGTTACGTTTTCCTTATTTATGACAGATCCGTTTACTTTCTTACCTACTTCCAACACTGACTTAGTTCAAACCTTCATTACAAACACGCGGCATATACCTACACCCTGTTACTATCTATAGGAGCGGAATTGACAATCATTTTGAATCTCTGTGTATATGTGCTACTTGGGAGGCTGCAAACGCTTACTCAACAATGAATTGGGTGAATAAAATGCAATTATTGCATCTATGAATTAAGTTCATTAATTTAATTAGAAGTTTTGAGATTAATAGCTTCCTTTTCCATTTCTTTTTTACATCATGTTGCTTAACTCTTAGTTGTTTACAACATCATTCTCATTGTTTCTCATATATCCTATAACAATAAAATATATTATCTAAGAGAACAAGAATCCAATAAAAAAAAAATCCATATTGACATTCGTACATATCACCACAAAGCCAAACTTGATCCATCCCCCTCCTGCTCCATTACCTCTTCCCCGAGAAAAACCGCTTTTTTATGCATTCTTATGGCTCTAATGTAAAAATGCATCTACATACCCTCCTAAGCGAAGAGAACAGAAAGGGGAAAGAAACGAAAAACGGGAAACGTTCATATTTTACTTGGAGTGTATATGTCACTGTCCCGATTTGCATGGGAGATACGGAAAGCAGAGGAAATAACGCAATTCCTCGGATGTCGTATTTGTCAAACTCGGCTCATCTAGTGACCAACTGACCAATCCAAGAACCCGAGCTGGAACTAATGAGCCGCGCCGAAAGAAATCGCCGCAAATGCGAACACATATCCGCCTCATTTATGCAACGCAGACAACAACGGTCGGAACTTGCTGCTCCCTCCGCGCGCCACCCAGCAGTCCGAGATATATAAAATCTGCGGACGAAAACGAAGGTTTATAAAACGCGAAAGTAAATGATAACTTAGGACCGGACCTCGGTTTTTATTAGGGTGCACGAGATCGAGTGGTCTATGCGGAGAGACGGGTCAAGCCTGGACTCGGTGATCAATCACTTGACACTGCCCTAGGGACCGACCCTGATGGACTATGTAATACATAATGTTTAAGATGTTAACCGGTAGTTTAAAGGATCTCTCTAGAGGACATTTTCTACGTTCCTAGTGATAACCGTGGACAAATAGCCACACTGGGAGATTAACTTTATTTCGTCTGATAAATTCGAGGCATTTTTCTTTTTATTCTGTATGTTAGATTATATGCTACATCGTTGGGCGATATGCAGATTAGCATTCATAAGAATTTTGGATCAATAAATTTGTAATTGCTTGCTCCAATTTTCTATGGTCAAAGGAACCGGTGTGAACTTGGCAAGCAACTTTATTAAAAAAAAAATAAACGTAGTACGGTTGAATTGTACTTTGTTTGTACCCGTTTGTACCACCTTCAGTTTTTTTTTTTTCTCCATGGGCGGGTGTAAAACCCGAGGAAGGCAGCTCGGCCGGAGAGACCTATTGTGCCCCCATGTCCATATTTAGCCCTCTCGCTCAGGTTGCACCCTATCAAAAAAGTTCGCAATCTGGCTGAGAGTTAATTTGTCAACTCTGGTTTCGTCCAACCGATCGACCCCAAAGTGCTTCTGCCTCTCCCCATCCACTGCCGAGCAGTTGAGAAGAAGGGTGAGCAGGAGTTTCCTCCGCCCCCCCCACACCTCCTGGACAGGGGAGAGTCCACTAGTCCCATGCGGTGCCTGTGTTTATTTAGTGCCCAGTTAAGATTCCTGTGAGTAATCTCAATCTGTCCCTGCTCATAAAGACTGCTTTACGGAGTCTTTCCTGATAAGGTTGGAGTTCTAAGGATTTACAGTGTCTAGCGCCGGCAAATCTATTCCAGAGGGAACAGTGCCTAGCAGCAAGTTGGGACCTGACAAACGTTTTGATTGCCCCATACGAGCTACCACACGTCGGTTCTGGACCCACGAACGGCACCTCGCTGGCGCCCCAAGCTAACATGTCAGCGATTTCATTGCCTCTGATCCCAGAGTGACCTGGCACCCATCTCACTGTAACATTAAGATGTTCCGCCAGCTGTTTCAGTATTCTGTGGCACCCCAGTACCACTTCAGAGTCAAATTTGACAGCCCGCAAAGCTTTGAGGGCAGCTTGGCTGTCGGAGATGATTTCAATCCTTCCATTTTTGCGTGGGCAGTTTGAAATGCCCTCAGCACAAGTCTGAATGGCAATGATTTCGGCTTGGAAGACGGTGGGGGAGGTCCCTAGGCTGAAAGCTTCCCCGTCCCGCTCGCCGTCCCTCGAGATTCCAATGCCCGTGCCATTACACGTTTTCGAGGCATCGACGAACCAACGGGAGATACCTCGATTTGGTTTGCGGATGCATGCAATTGAAGTTTCTCTGCTGGAGATATCTACCCTGTATCCCCGGAGAAGTTGAAAACGGGCGAGATCTTATCTGCCTTTACGGACAGTGGTACTGTTTGTTCGAAGTAGTTGTAGATGCTGGTATGATCTCCGACTTTGCCGGAGAAGCCCTTGCATCCACTACATTTTGCTCTGTAGGCCCCCTAGGACTGCCTCAGACCACAGCACCAACTGCAGCGGGGGAAGCCCAAGAATGGTCTCCATAGCAGCGGTCGGCGCCGAGGACATGACTCCCGTGATCCCCAAACAGGCAATCCTCTGGACTTTGCTAAGCGCACTTATAGCATAGCCTAGATTTGCTTTATACCACAAGACCAGCGAGGCGTAAGTTATAGAGGGTACTATGACCTTCGTGTACAACCAGTATACCATTGAAGGCTTTAGCCCCCACGCTTTACCGAACATACCTCTGCAGGCCCAGAAGTTCCTGATGGCTTTGTTCGTCACATGTTCTAGGTGTGATTTGTACAGCAGTTTGGTGTCGAAGATAACACCCAGGTATTTAACCTCGGTTGATACGAGTATTTTGGAGCCGAATACAGTGGGACACTGGAGATTGGAGAGTTGTACCACCTTCAGTTTCGTTTGTACCTCAAAGGTTAAAAAATAGAAAGGGTTAAAAAAAAATTCAGCAAGTAAGTACAAGATATTCAAAAATGGACAACGTCATTCGAAAGAGCGTTGTTTGTACCCCTTTGTACCACCTTCGTTTTCGTTTGTACCTCAAAGGTTAAAAAAAATAGAAAGGGTTAAAAAAAAATCAGCAAGCAAGTACAAGTTATTCAAAAACGGACAACGTCAATCGAAAGAACATCGTTTGTACCCGTTTGTACCTCCATTTAAATCGTTTGTACTTCCACCAAACCGGAAGTAGAAACATTTGAAAATAAGTAAGTTGGTTATAGAAATTTCGCTATTTTTTAAAATATCAAAAAACGGCCAAGGCTATTCGAAAGAGCACCGTTTGTACCTGCTTGTACCTCTTTTTATATCGTTTGTACTTCAACCGAACCGGAAGTAGTTACAATTCAAAATGTGTCAAAGAGAGAAATTTGGCTATTTTTTAAGATATCAAAAAACGGCCAACGCTATTCGAAAGAGCATCGTTTGTACCCGTTTGTACCTCTTTTTACATCGTTTGTACTTCAACCGAACCGAAAGTAGTGACAATTCAAAATAGGTCAAAGAGAGAAATTTGGCTATTTTTTAAAATATCAAAAAACGGCCAAGGCTATTCGAAAGAGCATCGTTTGTACCCGTTTGTACCTCTTTTTACATCGTCTGTACTTCAACCGAACCGGAAGTAGTGACAATTCAAAATGTGTCAAAGAGAGAAATTTGGCTATTTTTTGAGTTATCAAAAAAAGCATCGTTTGTACTCGTTCGTACCTCCTTTTAAATCGTTCGTATTTCAAAGGGAACCGGAGTAGAGACATTTGAAAATATGTCGGGCAGAGAAATGTTGCTAATTTTTGAGATATGGCAAAGTGGCTAATGCTACTATTCGATAGAATATCGTTTGCAACAGTTTGCACCTTTTTTGAAATCGTTTGTACTTCAGCGAAGCCGGAAGTAGTTCTTTTCAATATTAATGTTACATTTTTGTCTTAATTGAGCAAGATTTCCATCCACTATTTTAGAAAACATATAAATACAGATATTCTGCATTTTGCCAAATTAAGTCAGACAACCTAGTAATATGACCATTATTTCTTAATTAACTATGTATTTAATTTTTACTTTGCGAGACCTTTAAGTATATTCTTAAATATGTATGTTGTTTTTAAACCAACTCTTATTATATATCACTATATCTTTGGTTGCAGATACCGGTTGTAAATATATGCATTTAACACCAATTATACTTTTCTTATTATCTAATTATTATGGACCTCTGCTAGGGAGATTATAAAGAAAGATATTCAATTGAGTCGTGTAGCGGCATATTCAACGAATTGAATCGAATGGCATTGCCCGTTGTGCGATATCTCAAACATTAGCGAAATTTCTCTCTCATATCTTCAAATGCTTCCAGTACCGGTTTGGTTGAAGTACAAACGATGGTAAAAGACGTACAAACGGGTACAAACGATGCTCTTTCGAATAGCCTTGGCCGTTTTTTCATATCTTAAAAAATAGCCAAATTTCTCTCTTTGACACATTTTGAATTGTCATTACTTCCGGTTCGGTTGAAGTACAAACGATGTAAAAAGAGGTACAAACGGGTACAAACGATGTTCTTTCGATTGATGTTGTCCGTTTTTGAATAACTTGTACTTGCTTGCTGACATTTTTTTTAACCCTTTCGATTTTTTTAACCTTTGAGGTACAAACGAAACGTTCTTTTCAAAAACATTACACAGGGCTTTCCATACATCTTTCGCTGTTTCACAGTCTCTACTAAAACTATTTCAATTCGGAATTTCCAATTATGGAAGTTTGTTCCATCGAATAGAGGTGTTCTATGGAGATATTTGTCGTCTTCCATTTTCTATTCTTTATTTATTCTAACCTGTGATCAACCAACACCTATTATCACAATCTCCTGTTGTATTCTTTACATGAATTCTGGTCCCATAACCTGTTGTTGGGATTTGAAATACGTGATACAGTGTTTAATAGTTTAATCGAAAATGACTTTGTTACAAAGAGTAGTTACAAGTATCGAACTTTACTTACTTTACTTATAAAATCGGTTACTTTCAACATAACGGCTACTGCACTAGAAACTAGAACTAGGAAAAACGCGGGAACTAGAATACAAAACATGTTCAATAACTTAGCTTAAGATCTATGCTACCAACCTTAAAATATAACATTTTAATTGTCTATTTTTAACAACAATCACAATTAAAAGTGTTCTTCGAAATTACAAGCACATTAGTATCACCTGTTTTTGTTTCTATCCGCTACTACCAAGAAAGAAATAGCAAGTACTAAAGAACGGATAAGAAGCTAACCAAATTAATAACTTTTATTTATTTTAAATTCACTTATGTATAAATTTAACTATAATCATTTTATATAGGTCCTATGTGTTAATTTAACAATAATCTTTATTTACCTAGGATAAGCCTTATATCAATCTAAAAAAACAGTCCTTATACCTAAGCTACATATTTATTATGAAGAAGTTAGGACTGTAAGTATAGAAATTTAGATAAAATGCGGAAGAAGTTACCATTAGAGGCGATTATGGAAGAATTTTTGTAGTTGCAAGAGACCTGCATTTTCCATCGTTTCTTTGTTACTCCCATTTTTTTTTTTTTTACTTTAATAATAGACAGATACTTATCCGAAATTATTGAGAAAAAATTAGCATCAATATTGCTAAAACACATAGATAAAATCATATAATGCTCGAGCTGTTCCTGTTAACTTTTCTGTGTGGAATTTACATATATGAACAAATTATTTTGTATGAAATAAAATTATATAGAACCTATTTTAAAGTGCTTTATTTTCTCTCATTGATTTGACTAAGATCTGTAGAATTCTAAAGACATATTTTAGCTACATACCTATCGCATACGGTTTTTTATTTCATTTCATTATGTTGTACAGTCGCCAACATTATTATTTAGCACACGAAACTCGAACGCTTTGATGGAAGGTACTAAATATTAATGCCGGTGACTGTACATATAACAAAGGCATACAAAATGTATGTCTGTCGACACTAGTAGAAGTCAGTTTTATAGATTTCGTCTAGCGATTGTCGAGTTCATCAGCTGATATCGTTCACTATTAAATAGAGGAAAAATAGCTGGAAATGCTGAACAATATGAGCGAAAATAGAGTAACTACAATATAATAATTGTGTCAGATTTCATGTATGTATGTGTAAACAGTGTTTGTCTTTAAGCAGTTTGGCAAAGTTAATACCTTTGCGTGTGACGAGTGAACTAACCGCTGTTTCTATGCCAACTATAATTCCTTCAACAAAGGCTTGTGTTTCCTATACATCTTGTGGGGTAGGAATATCTCTGGTATTTTCGTAAACATTATCAAAGGATGCGTACTGTTATATATGTATATAAACATTCCCAAAGTATTTTTACATATACCCTACAGCTGATTTATATAAGTGTTTATATTGGGTTTACAATCTTATGTTTCTACCTCTTGTTCCCTTTGAAATATCCTTTTATACCATCTAATACAGGTTACGGTGTTAGGAAATCCAAGGCTAGGAACAAAGAATGCTGTGGGCGTCCTCTCCCGAAGAGTCCCTATAGTAGCGATGGGAACCAGCCGCATTTATAACACATTCTGTATTACATTCGTATAGCAACTTTCTTACAGAAAACGTATTTAGAAATGAATGCCTCCCTTAACGTACTTTTGTGATTCCTCTTAAAATTCAAAGACACCGAAGGGGGAGAGCGCTAGGTGGCGCTGTCGGTGAGATTTCTTGTAACGGAATAGAATAAATATTTTCGAATTCCAGTTCCTCTCAACGATTTATCCAGAAACCTACAAACGCGCGACTGGTGTTGAGCCAACTCCATCGGTAATGCCGTTGATTTGAGGAACCGAAACTTACAGGGTCTAACAAAAAGGCGAAATGCATCTCACCGGCGCATTCCACTGTAAGTTGTTTTGTGATTCTATGTGCATGCATTTATTGTCAGATGTTACTTTTATTCTCTTTACGAAATTAAATTTGATTGTGTATACAATCTTGGAAGTGACAAGAGTGTTGTCACTCTTTTTTTTTAAATTATTGATTTATTGATATTGCATCAAATTTTGCTTGAGCATATTCCATATACTAAGGTCTACAATAAGGTCAAAGTAATAATATCTCGTCACCAACATAGATTTATTCCGAAGAAATTTACAGTGACGAACTTAGCTTTGTATAACCCAATACCCAAATGTGCTGTATACGTCTATCAGTAAAGTTATCGATCGCATCGATCATAGATGTTTCCCATTAAACTAGATGCCTTTATTCATGAAAATAATATAATAATCACAATTCACCCTAAAACCGCTAAAGGACAATTACGGACGTAAAACTTTGTGCTATCTTGATGATCTTGTCATTCTGACCCAGCGTAGTGCGGGACAACATGCAGAACGCTTTACAAATTGCGCATGGACCGAGGAACAGGGTCTAAAAATATCAGGTCCTCCAAAACGACCACAATAGCATCCACGAGAAGAAGGATGATCTTGGACCAATAAAACCCCGAAGTGAATAAATAATAAAGCTGTCAGAGGAAGTGAAATATCTCGGTGATACTCCAAACTTACTTGGAATCAACAGCTTCAGGAGATACAAGCAAGGGCGGAGAAAACGCTCATATTGACTAGAAGAGCTTAGGGAGAAACATGGGGGTTAAGACCTAATATTGGACATACACCACGGTGATCAGATCCATGATCATTTATGCATCTCTGGTATAGTGGACAAAGATTGAGCAGCAAACTGATATAATTGAACTTAGCAAGATACAGAGGCTTGTGTATTTAGGAATAACAGGCGCAACTCTTACAGCAGCAATAGAATGCCCCCTAGATCTTCCGCCTCTAAATTTGGTGATAATGGGTGAGGCAAGAATGGGACATTTCAGGTTGCAAGAGCTGTTAAGTGACAAATATGCAGGATTTTTTTTTTTTTTGTCGGTGGAAAATCCTTTATGGACTGCACTTGGTATACCCACTAAAAACCACCCTATGAATTTCCCCCCGAAGCACTCACGGAACCATCTTTCAGATATTTCCATCATGAATGCACCTAGTGGCTAGCTATTCTTGTCTGTCATTCGGTGTTTCCTTGACATCTTTGTCTTTCTAGCATCTCCTTATGTTTCATTATCACTTTAATCATTTCGTGAATTACTTCCCACTTTTCCCGCGATTGCATCATATTATTGATCAGGTTTGTAGCTGTTAGTTCTGCATTTACTTTGTTGCTCACATTTTGTCTGATCGCTTTCCAGTTTTTGCAGACCAGAATGGCATGCTCCGGGGTATCTACTTCTCCGCAATACGCACATTCGTCGTCCAATGTCTTCCCTATTCTCTTTGTGTATGATTTGAAGTAACCATGACCAGTGAGGGCTTGGGTTAGGTAAACTCTAGATTTCGGTGGTTACATTCTATCCACTTGTTCAGGTCTGGTATGAGCCTTCTAGTCCATTCACCTTTTGGGGTATTAGTCACCTTTCTTGCCACGCTTTCAGAGTCCAGGCTTTGGCCGTCGCTGCTTGTGCTTTGTTACGTCTTTGTATACTTTTTCTTTCAGTGCCATCAAATCAATAGGTGGGGACCCTGCAATGACTTGGAGTGCTGCTGTAGAAACCGTTTTATAGGCTGAAGCCACTCTAATTAAAACTTTTCTTTGAGTTTTCTCCATTCTTAAGGCGTTTCTTTTTATTTCCATTGCGTGTTCCCACACTGGGGCTCCATACAATAAAGTCGAGTATACAACTCCGGCAAGGATCTGCCTCTTGCTGCTCCTTGGTCCTCCGATGTTAGGCATTATACGAATTAGCTTTCGTATTCTATTTTCAGCCTTACCCGTAACTTTTTCAATATGGTCCTTGTAGCTACCTTTCGTGTCAAACCAAACTCCCAGATATTTAACGGTCTTCTTGGGGACTACCTCCACCTCGTTTATCTTAAATTTTAGGCCTTCTATTTTTCTTCTGCGGGTAATAATTAGGGCTTCGGTTTTTTCTGGTGCCAACAGGAGTTCATTCCTCTTCATCCACTCGTTCTATTCTCTTCAGATTCTCGTTGGTATTATACACTAGGATACTTCTATCGGTGGCTGTGGTAATTAACGCTATATCATCCGCGAACCCGATAATCTTAGCTCGTCCCTGTAGTTCTAATCGGAGAACTTCGTCATACAAGACGTCCCACACAGTAGGACCCAACACTGAGCCCTGTGGAACGCCTGCTTTTACCTCCATTCTCTCCCCTTTTGCTATTTGCACATACCTTCCCTTGAGGTACTCTGCAACGATGTTGACCAGATATTTGGAGATCTTTCTGCTTCTAGTCTTTTGAGGATAATATTCCAGTTTGCCGTATTAAATGCGTTTTTAACATCCAGGGTGACTAGCGCGTTCTAATCCTTTCCCTTTGTCATACACCTTTGCCACTTCTTCCATTGCTTGCAGGGTGGACCTCCCTCTCCGGAATCCATACTGATGCTTGGCAAAACCTCCTTTAGTTTCTATTTCCTGCTCCAGTCTTTCCCTTATAAGCGTCTCGTACAACTTGCTAAGTGTATTGAGGAGACAGATTGGCCTATAAGTACTTTTCTTCCCTGACTTACTCTCTTTTGGTATTAATATAACTAAATATGCAGGATTGGGATACAACAATATTGTCCGTCATGTGGAAGGCAACCTTCTGGGAATGAAAATAATAAATATCTATATCGCGAAAGAAAGCCAGGCGATACTGGGGACCCTCGTGAACTCCAAGATGCAATCAAGACTGGTCTGGGAATGTATTCGAGAACTGAATAGCCTGAGAGACCGTAATAAAGTCACTTTGCTGTTGGTGCCCGGACATTCAGCAATCGAAGGAAACGAAAAAGCCGATGAATTAGCATGATACGGATCATCTGCTTCATATATAGGCCCAGAACCTGTTCTAGACATGTCTAGAAACATAGCACGTGAGCAGATAAAAAACTGGATCGAAGACAAACATAAAGAACACTGGAATAATAGAATCAGGTGAATTCATGTTAAGACCTTTATTAAGGAAAAGAAGGTTGAAGAACTACTGCAGCTCTCTAGGGATCATCTTAGAAATCGTAACAGCTGATGATGATGAGGGAATAGAGAATGCTTACCGCATTCTGTGTGAATTTGAGGCTCTGGACGCAAGAAGAGAGGTAATCTTTGGTAAGTCAGAAATGAATCCAGAGCTAAATTACTTCGATTAACCAGCCTGAGGGATTTGGTACGATTCTGTGCGACCAATGCCAGCGCCAAAGAAATAGATAGTGATCCGACCACGATTCTAGAAGCTTTTTCACGTAAGAATTGCAAAGAGTGGCAAACCGCTGTGGAAGATGAATTACATTCATTGGAAGAAAATAATACGTGGAAAATTGGTAGATGTACCAGAAGATCGCAAAGCAATCAAATGTAAATAGGTATTTAAAACGAATTTTGATGATAATGGACATGTGGTACGGCGTAAAGCTCGGTTAGTTGCAAAAGGCGTTGTTGCTTTAGCTGTTAAGCATGGCCTAAAAATAGATAAAATGGATGCCGTAACAGCATTTGTGCAAGGATCCCTACAGAAGAAACTTACATGGAACAACCTGATGGATATAATGACGGAAGTGGAAGAGCATGTAAATTGAACAAGGCAATTTATGGTCTTAAACAAAGTGGACATCAATGGAATCTGAAGCTGGAAAAAATACTAAAGTCATTTGGACTCATCAAATCTCGAGTAGAACCTTGTATATTTTATTCAAATAATTCGCAATTGATTGTGTTTATATATGTTGATGATTTATTAATTGTTTGGAGACATATCAATGTATATATGATTTCAAAAAGGCTGTGAGTAAAGCTTTTCGTATGAAGGATTTGGGCAAAGCAAAACATTGTATAGATTTGAATATTACGCATGAGGAAGAAATTGACGGGATATCATTGGATCAATCAAAATATATCGACGAAGTATTGCACAAGTTTGGAATGGCAGAATGTAAATCGGGGGCAAAAACCTAGTAATGCAAACCAAAGGTTGTCGATCAACATGTGTAACAAAGATGAAAGAATAAAGAACGTTCCATATCAGGAAACTGTTGGTAGTCTTCTATATTTGGCACAAAGTACAAGACCGGATGTAGCATATGCAGTAAATGATCTAAGTCGTTTTAATTCAAACTTGAGCAGAGCTAATTAGGAAGCGATAAAACGAATATTTAAATATTTGAAATGAAACGAAAGAAAGAAGATTTAATCAGCTATTCAGATGCAGATTGGGCTTCCGATATTGGTAAACGACGCTTGTGTACTGGCTATGTGTTTACTATGTGTGGAGATGCCATATCTTGGTCGAGTAGGCGACAACCAACTGTAGCTCTACCAACCGAAAAGCCGAATATATGGCTCTTTCTTCTACAGTTCGAGAAGCAATCTGGTTGAGACAGTTAAGCCAAGAAGTGGATGTCAGCTTCAAATCAGGAAGCTGTTGGTAGTCTTCTGTATTTGGCACAAAGTACAAGACTGGATATAGCATATGCAGTAAATGATCTAAGTCGTTTTAATTCAAACTTGAGCAGAGCTCATTGGGAAGCGATAAAACGAATATTTAGATATTTGAAATGAACAATAAACACCAGGATTTGTTATTGTACGAAAGAAGATTTAATCGGCTATTCAGACGCAGATTGGGCTTCTGATATTGGTAAACGACGCTTGTGTACCGGCTATGTGTTTACTATGTGTGGAGATGCCATATCTTGATCGAGTAGGCGAGAACCAACTGTAGCTCTATCAACCGCATAGCAAGCCGAATATATGGCTCTTTCTTCTACAGTTCGAGAAGCAATCTGGTTGAGACAGTTAAGGCAAGAAGTGGATGTCAGCTTCAAATCAGGAAGCTGTTGGTAGTCTTCTGTATTTGGCACAAAGTACAAGACTGGATATAGCATATGCAGTAAATGATCTAAGTCGTTTTAATTCAAACTTGAGCAGAGCTCATTGGGAAGCGATAAACGAAATTTGAATATTTGAAATGAAACAATAAACACCAGGATTTGTTATTGTACGAAAGAAGATTTAATCGGCTATTCAGACGCAGATTGGGCTTCTGATATTGGTAAACGACGCTTGTGTACCGGCTATGTGTTTACTATGTGTGGAGATGCCATATCTTGATCGAGTAGGCGACAACCAACTGTAGCTCTATCAACCGCATAGCAAGCCGAATATATGGCTCTTTCTTCTACAGTTCGAGAAGCAATCTGGTTGAGACAGTTAAGCCAAGAAGTGGATGTCAGCTTCAAATCAGGAAGCTGTTGGTAGTCTTCTGTATTTGGCACAAAGTACAAGACTGGATATAGCATATGCAGTTAATGATCTAAGTCGTTTTAATTCAAACTTGAGCAGAGCTCATTGGGAAGCGATAAAACGAATATTTAGATATTTGAAATGAAACAATAAACACCAGGATTTGTTATTGTACGAAAGAAGATTTAATCGGCTATTCAGATGCAGATTCGGCTACTGATATTGGTAAACGACGCTTTGTACCGGCTATGTGTTACTATTGTGGAGATGCCATATCTTGATCGAGTAGGCGACAACCAACTGTAGCTCTATCAACCGCATAGCAAGCCGAATATATGGCTCTTTCTTCTACAGTTCGAGAAGCAATCTGGTTGAGACAGTTAAGCCAAGAAGTGGATGTCAGCTTCAAATCAGGAAGCTGTGGTAGTCTTCTGTATTGGCACAAAGTACAAGACTGGATATAGCATATGCAGTTAATGATCTAAGTCGTTTTAATTCAAACTTAGCAGAGCTCATTGGGAAGAGTTAAAACGAATATTTAGGTATTTGAAATGAAACAATAAACACCAGATTGTTATTGTACGAAAGAAGATTTAATCGGCTATTCAGATGCAGATTCGGCTTCTGATATTGGTAAACGACGCTTGTGTACCGGCTATGTGTTTACTATGTGTGGAGATGCCATATCTTGATCGAGTAGGCGACAACCAACTGTAGCTCTATCAACCGTATAGCAAGCCGAATATATGGCTCTTTCTTCTACAGTTCGAGAAGCAATCTGGTTGAGACAGTTAAGCCAGAAGTGGAGTCAGCTTCAAATCAGGAAGCTGTTGTAGTCTTCTGTATTTGGCACAAAGTACAAGACTGGATATAGCATATGCAGTTAATGATCTAAGTCGTTTTAATTCAAACTTGAGCAGAGCTCATTGGGAAGCGATAAAACGAATATTTAGATATTTGAAATGAAACAATAAACACCAGGATTTGTTATTGTACGAAAGAAGATTTAATCGGCTATTCAGATGCAGATTCGGCTTCTGATATTGGTAAACGACGCTTGTGTACCGCTATGTGTTTACTATGTGTGGAATGCCATATCTTGATCGAGTAGGCGACAACCAACTGTAGCTTATCAACCGCATAGCAAGCCGAATATATGGCTCTTTCTTCTACAGTTCGAGAGCAATCTGGTTGAGACAGTTAAGCCAAGAAGTGGATGTCAGCTCAAATCAGGAAGCTGTAGTAGTCTTCTGTATTGGCACAAAGTACAAGACTGGATATAGCATATGCAGTAAATGATCTAAGTCGTTTTAATTCAAACTTGAGCAGAGCTCATTGGGAAGCGATAAAACGAATATTTAGATATTTGAAATGAAACAATAAACACCAGGATTTGTTATTGTACGAAAGAAGATTTAATCGGCTATTCAGATGCAGATTCGGCTTCTGATATTGGTAAACGACGCTTGTGTACCGGCTATATCTTGATCGAGTAGGCGACAACCAACTGTAGCTCTATCAACCGCATAGCAAGCCGAATATATGGCTCTTTCTTCTACAGTTCGAGAAGCAATCTGGTTGAGACAGTTAAGCCAAGAAGTGGATGTCAGCTTCAAATCAGGAAGCTGTTAGTAGTCTTCTGTATTTGGCACAAAGTACAAGACTGGATATAGCATATGCAGTAAATGATCTAAGTCGTTTTAATTCAAATGAGCAGAGCTCATTGGGAAGCGATAAAACGAATATTTAGATATTTGAAATGAAACAATAAACACCAGGATTTGTTATTGTACGAAAGAAGATTTAATCGGCTATTCAGATGCAGATTGGTCTTCTGATATTGGTAAACGACGCTTATGTACTGGCTATGTGTTTACTATGTGTGGAGATGCCACATCTTGATCGAGTAGGCGACAACCAACTGTAGCTCTATCAACCACATAGCAAGCCGAATATATGGCTCTTTCTTCTACAGTTCAAGAAGCAATCTGGTTGAGACAGTTAAGCCAAGAAGTGGATGTCAGCTTCAAATCAGGAATCTGTTGGTAGTCTTCTGTATTTGGCACAAAGTACAAGACTGGATATAGCATATGCAGTAAATGATCTAAGTCGTTTTAATTCAAACTTGAGCAGAGCTCATTGGGAAGCGATAAACGAAGTTTGAATATTTGAAATTAAACAATAAATACCAGGATTTGTTATTGTACGAAAGAAGATTTAATCGGCTATTCAGACGCAGATTGGGCTTCTGATATTGGTAAACGACGCTTGTGTACCGGCTATGTGTTTACTATGTGTGGAGATGCCATATCTTGATCGAGTAGGCGACAACCAACTGTAGCTCTATCAACCGCATAGCAAGCCGAATATATGGCTCTTTCTTCTACAGTTCGAGAAGCAATCTGGTTGAGACAGTTAAGCCAAGAAGTGGATGTCAGCTTCAAATCAGGAAGCTGTTGGTAGTCTTCTGTATTTGGCACAAAGTACAAGACTGGATATAGCATATGCAGTTAATGATCTAAGTCGTTTTAATTCAAACTTGAGCAGAGCTCATTGGGAAGCGATAAAACGAATATTTAGATATTTGAAATGAAACAATAAACACCAGGATTTGTTATTGTACGAAAGAAGATTTAATCGGCTATTCAGATGCAGATTCGGCTACTGATATTGGTAAACGACGCTTGTGTACCGGCTATGTGTTTACTATGTGTGGAGATGCCATATCTTGATCGAGTAGGCGACAACCAACTGTAGCTCTATCAACCGCATAGCAAGCCGAATATATGGCTCTTTCTTCTACAGTTCGAGAAGCAATCTGGTTGAGACAGTTAACCAAGTGGATGTCAGCTTCAATCAGGAAGCTGTTGGTAGTCTTCTGTATTTGGCACAAAGTACAAGACTGGATATAGCATATGCAGTTAATGATCTAAGTCGTTTTAATTCAAACTTGAGCAGAGCTCATTGGGAAGAGTTAAAACGAATATTTAGGTATTTGAAATGAAACAATAAACACCAGGATTTGTTATTGTACGAAAGAAGATTTAATCGGCTATTCAGATGCAGATTCGGCTTCTGATATTGGTAAACGAGCTTGTGTACCGGCTATGTGTTTACTATGTGTGGAGATGCCATATCTTGATCGAGTAGGCGACAACCAACTGTAGCTCTATCAACCGTATAGCAAGCCGAATATATGGCTCTTTCTTCTACAGTTCGAGAAGCAATCTGGTTGAGACAGTTAAGCCAAGAAGTGGATGTCAGCTTCAAATCAGGAGCTGTTGGTAGTCTTCTGTATTTGGCACAAAGTAAGACTGGATATAGCATATGCAGTTAATGATCTAAGTCGTTTTAATTCAAACTTGAGCAGAGCTCATTGGAAGCGATAAAACGAATATTTAGATATTAGAATGAAACATAACACCAGGATTTGTTATTGTACGAAAGAAGATTTAATCGGCTATTCAGATGCAGATTCGCTTCTGATATTGGTAAACGACGCTTGTGTACCGGCTATGTGTTTACTATGTGTGGAGATGCCATATCTTGATCGAGTAGGCGACAACCAACTGTAGCTCTATCAACCGCATAGCAAGCCGATATATGGCTCTTTCTTCTACAGTTCGAGAGCAATCTGGTTGAGACAGTTAAGCCAAGAAGTGGATGTCAGCTTCAAATCAGGAAGCTGTTAGTAGTCTTCTGTATTGGCACAAAGTAAAGACGGATATAGCATATGCAGTAAATGATCTAAGTCGTTTTAATTCAAACTTGAGCAAGCTCATTGGGAAGCGATAAAACGAATATTTAGATATTTGAAATGAAACATAAACACCAGGATTTGTATTGTACGAAAGAAGATTTAATCGGCTATTCAGATGCAGATTCGCTTCTGATATTGGTAAACGACGCTTGTGTACCGGCTATGTGTTTACTATGTGTGGAATGCCATATTTGATCGAGTAGGCGACAACCAACTGTACTCTATCAACCGCATAGCAAGCCGATATATGGCTCTTTCTTCTACAGTTCGAGAAGCAATCTGGTTGAGACAGTTAAGCAAGAAGTGGATGTCAGCTTCAAATCAGAAGCTGTTAGTAGTCTTCTGTATTTGGCACAAAGTACAAGACTGGATATAGCATATGCAGTAAATGATCTAAGCGTTTTAATTCAAACTTGAGCAGAGCTCATTGGAAGCGATAAAAACGAATATTTAGATATTTGAAATGAAACAATAAACACCAGGATTTGTTATTGTACGAAAGAAGATTTAATCGGCTATTCAGATGCAGATTGGTCTTCTGATATTGGTAAACGACGCTTATGTACTGGCTATGTGTTTACTATGTGTGGAGATGCCACATCTTGATCGAGTAGGCGACAACCAACTGTAGCTCTATCAACCACATAGCAAGCCGAATATATGGCTCTTTCTTCTACAGTTCAAGAAGCAATCTGGTTGAGACAGTTAAGCAAGAAGTGGATGTCAGCTTCAATCAGGAATCTGTTGGTAGTCTTCTGTATTTGGCACAAAGTACAAGACTGGATATAGCATATGCAGTAGATGATCTAAGTCGTTTTAATTCAAACTTGAGCAGAGCTCATTGGGAAGCGATAAACGAAGTTTGAATATTTGAAATTAAACAATAAATACCAGGATTTGTTATTGTACGAAAGAAGATTTAATCGGCTATTCAGACGCAGATTGGGCTTCTGATATTGGTAAACGACGCTTGTGTACCGGCTATGTGTTTACTATGTGTGGAGATGCCATATCTTGGTCGAGTAGGCGACAACCAACTGTAGCTCTACCAACCGCAGAAGCCGAATATATGGCACTTTCTTCTACAGTTCAAGAAGCAATCTGGTTGAGACACTTAGGCCAAGAAGTGGATGTCAGCTTCAAATCTGATCCAACTACTATCGCATGTGATAATCAAAGCGCAGTTAATCTAGTGAAATCTGACGGATATCGCGCTAGATCAAAACATATAGATGTACACCACCGACACTTTCTAATTGTACGACTTACAGCATAAAATAGAGCCTATATGTTTAGCATGGATAGTAGACGGATCTATGCATTCATTGCCGTCTTCGAAATATATAAACATAGATGTGCGATCTCTGTGTTTTAAATGTAAAGAAGAAGGCAGTAAGCAAACATAGAAAAACATTGAAATTATAAAATAGAGGCAAATAAATACATCAAAGGCGCATACTTATGCTTGTCGACCTACATAGTTTAGCACAATTCGAAGTTTTTCACCTTACCTTAAATATAATATTGTATACGAGCAGATGTTGTTTTCTTTACACATCTCTACAGCTTTACTAAATATGTTTGTGTTTTTTAATCTAATTGATTCATAATGATTGTTTTCATATCTATTTTTAAAACGCCGCGGCTTCGTTTTTCGATATTAACATAATGAAAATGAATATATATACGGTAACCGGCATAAATATTGCAACATATGGATTTTTTTTTATTATTATTAAAATATTAATAATTTTTTTTTGGGGATAGGTTGTGCATGTTTGGGAACCTCAAAATTTATTTTGACATACGTCAGGTGACCACAAGTATGGCGGTAAATTTAAAAAATATGTTATGAATTTCCAAAAAGTGAGATTAAATGACATGATGTCCAAAAAGTTATTTAAAAAGTTGCTTGGAATTCAATGCTGAGGAAGTTGCTTGGAATTCAATCCTGAGGCTGTGTGCAAATTTGTGTGAAGATATTTGAAAAAAAAATGAAAATCACAATTTTTCCAAATATTGTTTAATTGAATTACATATTTCCATTTTTCTCGTTTTTAGCAGCTCAACAGCAGTAATATTTCTAAATCTGGTTGATGAAACATTTTATCAATTTTATCAATGTGTAATTCAGTTAATCAAGATTTGGAAAACTGTGATTTTTCAATTTTTTAAAGTATCTTTACAAAACTGTAAAAAGTTTTTCCGGGCTGTTGAGCTGTGGTCTTGTGGAATTACTTTCGAACGTTTCGTTCACATTTGCAGTGAACATCTTTAGCGGCGAGGTCGAAGTTTCCTTCGTGATGGCTCGTAGTTTAGTGACGTTTAGTTATCTTTACAAAAATTTGCGTACCGCCTCAGAATTGAATTCTAAACAACTTTTTCAAATAACTTTTTTCGATATCATGTGATCTAACCTCACTTTTTGGAGATTCGCAGCATATTTTTCATATTTACCGTCATACTAGTGGTCACGTGACGTGTGTCAAAATAGATTTTGGGGTTTCTAGACATGCACCACCTATCTCCCAAAAAAAGTTTTAGTATGTTTTAATAATAAAAAAATCCTATATGTTGCAATATTTATGCAGGTCACTGATAATCATTAATTATTAATTTAAACCTGCATTTATACCTATCACTGCTGTTCGATTTAGCACTAATTCAAATTTTGTATTTCTTTTGAAAAAATATTGTGAGACTTTTGAGGTAAAATCTTTGGAACTAGGGAATTTATAATCGAAATATTATTTCATCTGGTTTTTATAAAATATAACTGGATACCTTAAATATTTTCATGCGATTCATTTTGATACGTTCATTATTATTTGCATACGTGTAAAATGAATAAAAGTAGTAAACCCAGTGATATTGCTATTTATTGTATAATTAACATGCCTTTGGTCTAGTTCCTTGTCGTAGTTCAACTGTAAAATGAAAATACCTTTTAAAATCATTTAATAAGACTACAATTATTCCAAATACTTCAAACATCAAATAAATTTATTTCTACGCAAAGATAACAAATATATAATAGATGCATTCAACTTCGCACATTAATAAATTCAGCCTAAGCTTTTTTTTAAAATAACAGACAGCACATCTGTGTTTACACATTTCGAAGCGGCCGGTTAATGCATAGATCTGTCTACTATCCACGCTGAACATGTAGGCTCTATTTTACCCTGTAGGTCGTACAATTAGAAAGTGTCGCTGGTGTACGTCGTCACTATATTAGGGAGCGTGTCGAAAACACGATAATCAAAATCAAATACATACCAACAGAAGAAATGGTTCAAAAGGCAAAGGTGGTTTTTTGCACTAGAGGAATGGGGTTGATTAGATGTAATGAAACTTACCGTATAACATTCCATTAAGTGTGAGTCTTGAAATAGTATCGCTTTTTATCAAGCAAGTTGTTTTTGTTTTATATAGACAATATAATGTAAACAAGTTGTATCAATAAATAAGTCAAAGTTATAGTCCGCATTAAGTTTTTTATCAAATTTTGTTAATTAGAATTACAGTAATAATTTATTGCAGGACAATACACCATTTTAAAACCTTTTTTTTTGAGATTTTAGATTTCTAATAGAAAAAAAGTATTTGTTACAATCAACCCCTCATTCAACTAGATATAGTGAGCTACAATTAGCTCCCCGATGTCGGACTTGTCTCTAGATTTAATGTTATACAGGATTAATGCATCGGGCGAATTGGAAATATGCATTTTGATGGAATACGCGTCAACGTTAGGGTTGACTGGCTAGTGATCAATCACTTGTATAACGCGTTTAGGCCAGGGCACCTACAAATCTTGACAAATCGTTCACGTTATGAATACTGAATACATACATAGCGGCTATGAAAATTAATACGATAAGTGCTATCTGCTTTAGGACCGGAATTATGATGTTAAAATAAGATGAAACTCATTCTGTTGATACTTGAGGTAACATTGGCGATGGAACGGGCATTAATGCCCGTTTTTTTTTTTTAATGCGTCCACCGTCTGTCGTGAATGCCTGGCTCGCCTTTGCTTCTTTGTTTCGTCTTCTTCATGATCCATTTGTTACGAGATAAATTCCCAATTTTTTTCAACTTGATGCATCTACGCGATATCAACGTAAACAAGCAGGAGAAAAATGGAACTCGCTTCCCGGAAGATATTATTTGAAATAGAATAACAATGCTCCTGTAGACATAATAATAAGTTGTAAAAGTAGATGAATCATCCGTCTATCCAATATTACTACAGAAACTAAAACTAAATTAAAAATCTAAAATAGAGTCAGGCGTACTTTTTCACCACTTGATACATTTACACCATCTACCCCAGATAACAATTTAAGGTTAATACAAGCCTTTTTAAACGTTATTCCGACAAGGAAAAGGTTGTCAGCAAGCTTGTTATGCAAGGTGTAAGCTTACTGCAAGGTTATGACAAGCTTGCTAGTTGACACAGGACAGGTTTTCCCAAGTAAGGTTACAGTTAAGCTTGTCTGTAAAGCATGTGATAAGTTACCATGGCAAGTTCCATAAGCTTGTCTGTAAAACGATATGACAAGGTTGGAATGATAATGTTGAGCCAAGCTTTAGAGAAAGCCTGTACAAACTTGATAAAAGTTTGTAACAATCAAAACAAAATAGGAATTGGATATTAATTTCTTCTTTTTCTTGTTTCTAGTCATAAAATATAGAAATGTACATTAAGGACGTTCGTTTTAATTTCAAGAGCTTTTTCAAGATATATGTAAAAATATAAATTATAAATGGTATACATTTTTTTATTTAATAAACAAAACATTGTTTACTATGAATTTTGAATTATTTTTATCATTTATAAACAATTACTTATAAGTTACACCATTACAATTTATATTTTATATGTATACTTGAAAAAGCTTTTGAAATCAAAGTGAAACGTCCTTATTAATGTACATTTCCATATTTTGACCTAAAAACCAAGAAAATGAAGAAATTAATACCCAATTCCTATTTTGTTTGATTGTTGTAAGCTTTTATCAAGGTTTGTATAAGCTTTCTCTAAAGCTTGGCTATAGTCAAGAAAGGAGTTGGGTATATGACCTCTTCATGTGACTTTGAAAATTACTAAAATATTTTAAGGAAAATATAACCAGCAAGCTGAAACCAAAAAAAATTCGTACAAATAAACTTATTAACTTCCAAGTGTTTCCAAAATGTTTTTTACAAAATTATTGCTAAACAAAACTTAGAGAGAATTTTAGTAAATTAGATATAATTTGCGTTCTTTTTATTATTTTCGGATGCCGTCCATCGTCTCCTAAAATATTTTATTGTTTTCAAATCACATCTGTTTGCATCAAGTAAAATTCATTCAAATAAAATTAGAATTTCAGTATTTAATAATAAAAAAAAAAACTTCTACATATTTATATATACATATTTAGATTGCGTTTTATATTTATATAGAAACAACACTATAATCTATTTTCGCTGCCATCGTGTTGCCGCGATTCTCTGTAATAAAAAAACGACAACTATTAAAAAATTAAACAATACCAGAGATGGGAAGACAAGGAAACGGCTATCAGTTTTTCAGAGTCGACAAGTCGTCGTGGATATTATGAAAAGTAACTGTTTCCCTCGTTACTACAAAATACAAACTATCTTATTTTTACTATACTTAGTGGTTATTAAATAAAATACTCACCAAAATAATTTTAAGCATTTCAGTCTTCTGGAAGGGTGTTTTTAAGCTTTTCCCTGTTAGAGAATGATTTGCCGCAATATTGTCCTCTAGTGGCTTTTTTAGGATGTTTGATGTCAAACTCTTAACGTTCCTTCCATGGGTTGATATCAAATATCGAATCTGTAAATTTTTTGTTGGAATTAATTCAATAAATGAACATGGTTTCGACTTAAAAAACAGGTAATAATTTAAATAATATCAATTACTCACCAACTTTTTTTCTCCAAGAAGAGTTTTCAACTATTTGATGGTTTACTAATGTCATAGAAGCTTCTATATTCGCTGAAAAAGAATTTCATAAGTTATGAAATTGATTCTCCTCTTAATCCTTATTAGTTACCATATAATGCCTGTTGTATTGTGGCAGTCTGTTGGGCAAACCTTAAACCGTATTCATTTTAGTTTCTAAACACTCTGCTATGAAAGAAAAATCTTCTAAGACCTCCACATTACGCCTGGGTTTAATTTAATTTGGTGACGCTCATTACTGTAATCGGTCCTAAAAAATATTTGATAACATTAGAATGATTTCTTGAAATAAGAGATACAAATACATATATATAATATTCTTATTAATTATAACACTAAATTTATATGTGTATTTTTGAATTTATTTAAAAATTCTATTACACTGTCATTAAACTGAAAAAAACTCAAACATTTAATTATTCATAATTTCTGAATTATACAAAATCAAATTATCTACAAGCTATTTAGTTAGCAAATATAAACTATAACTTTTTAAACTAAGTGCATTGGTTATGCGCTTATGGTGTAGAAAATTAGGTTAGAATTATATGCAATAGTTGGGGCAATTGGGCAGACACAGTTCAATTCATCGGTTGAATTATAAACTATTGATATTCTTGAAGCAACAACGCATATCTAGTAAAAGATATAAAATTAGGTAATACTTACTTTTGCATGAATGATGTTTTAAACTATTATACACTGAAACAGCTCAAACGCGTACAACACAACTGGACACAACAAATAATGGCGGTCGATGACAGAATAGCGGAATGGCGGTTAAACCAAAAAAAAATCAATACTCGATAAACGATTGACGCCGAATCACTCCGGAAATACACGAAGTCACCGTACCTTGATATAATAACTTTGCCGCAACCTTGCATTAACCCCAGCATTAACCTTTTACTGTTAAGTTTGTCTGGACAAGGTAAAGTTAAGCAAGTGGCAAGCTTATCGTAAGCTTACGTGTTATCTGGGACATCTCCATTTCAGTATGTGGACTTATTTTTTGCATTTTATTTAGTATATTTTGGGCGACTTAGAATAAATGAATACGACTGCAATTTTCAATATTCTCCAATATTTTTACTAAATTCTGCTTTTTTTTTATTTCGCATGTTAATAAATTTAGTTGAATAATAATATAGATTTTGGAAATTTATAATAAACAGATATCCATCGACATTTGTAAAATTATGCTAATACACTGAGAAAAGAGATTGAATTAAATGAAAAAGTTTTATAACTTTTGGGGTTTTATCATGTTCAACTCAGAAAAATGTTTATTTTAATTGAAAATAGCGTGCTGTTTTGCCGGAAGACTATTTTCTTCTTAAATACATGCTTTTCGACGAAAAGTAACCGTAATTAAATAGAATGCGCCTTAGTTTTGATTAATATTTTATAATGTCTTTATAACTTTTGTTTAAATAAAACAAAACACATTACATATTATATTGTTATTATTATGTACATATTTAACAACATATTTTAGTTTCTTTTAAGTACAGCTGTGTACTGATAGAATTAAATGAAAATAAAAAATGCAAAACTGAATTTTTAAAATGAAAAAGAAAATAAAATTAGCTAGCTCAACAGATATGACTTTTAAATTGAACAAAAGAACAATTAATCTCAGAGTTACCCTTGCCAATTAAAACTTGAATCTAACCGCGAAAAGTAAAATGTGAGTGAATGAGATCAGACTTGCTTAATTACCCGAAAAATTTAAAAGGTTTAAAATAAAAATAAAAAATAAAAGAACATATTTTTTAACCCAATCACGCAAATTAACAATCAATTTATTTCAACAACGGGTTAAATTACAGATAATGCAGAAAAAAAAACCGTGAACTAAAGGTTCTGGCCTAAAATAAAACTGCACTTGATTCTAAACTAAAATAGGACAATGCTATTTCCTATGCAAAGCAAAAGTTTTTGTTTGTTCAGGAAGATTATCCAAAATATTTCAATTTCAATCCACGTGATTTCAAATTAAAATAAACTAAGCGTGAACAATTACTAGAAATTTACAAAAATTGAAAAACTAAATGCAAGAACAAAGCTTCTGCTCACCCAACCGAGGTGATTGATAATTAAAAATGAAACAGCAAAATTGAATGACGGAAAAATTAACCCTTTAAACTATAATGAGAAAAAATAAACTAAAATGTACCTTCCCAAACAAAAATAATAATTGATCTTATATCTACGACGTGTACACGTCAATACATTAACAATTATCACAATTAGAAATCCTTGATCAACTAAATAAAAGACAAATAATGCGAAATTTACAAAATCAAAATGAATTACAAAATGACAACAAAGATATACAAAAATACGTCTACTCACGTCAATAGTCGAACAAGGAAGTCCTTAACAAAACTGTACAATAGTTTTTCTTACGAAAATCCCTCTCTCAAAATCGTAAAACCTAGTCGTATTACAATTCAACGACAATATTGAATAGAATCCGTATTAAACAACACACGCAAACAATAAACAATAGAATGAATGGAATAATTAAAAAAACTTACCACTAAATAAATTAAAAATGATTCAATTAAAATTGTGAAAAATTCTCGGTAAATTGAACAATAGCTGATTTAGCAAGGAACACAACCAATAACCAGCAAATTGGGTTGTCTAACCACAGCAGTACGTTATCATATTAATGAATTATAAACAATATTTTAAATAAAAAAGCCGGACGTTTTGGTTTATTTGCGTGGACACGCATGTATACATTGATTTAAAACTTTTGCCTTTTAACGGAAAATGTAAGCACCTGTATTCAAGCTGAGTGCTTTTTTATGCGAAGTATTTTAGTTTTATTCATATTCCCGCGTGCATAAGTCTCAGCTACACAAAAAATAATGAATAAAAGTGAATATTCTTCGCGCGAGGTTAAAGAAATTTCAGAGATAATTGGAATCTTTTCAGTTAATGCTGATTTACTTATAAGCCAAGGAACTTTACAGCAGTATATAGTGTTTGAAGGTTTTAAAACTGTTCGATCTTGTTGTTTTCAACAAATTTTCATGCATTTGGTTACAGTTACTAAATTATTACTTGATATAGGAATATTAAAAATATTCCTATATCAAGTATTCAATCAAACAAATAATTTGCCTAGTAGATTCATTTGAAGTTAGCGCAGTATTTACTAATTTAACTAAATATTTACATGGAAGTAAAAATAAATATCGCATTTTATTTTCATATAGCAGTTTTCTCCCCATATAGTACAGCAGATGAGCAGATATACTTATGTGTAGTAGAGAAATAGTCGCATAGATGGCGCACCTCCTATTTCATTCCTATAACAGATAATATTTCGCACAAAATAGGCTGGAAACTACGATCGTAACATGCTAATCTAGTATATTTACCTGATCAACATCTGATAGGAGTCATCACCATTTAAAAGATGATTTTTTTAACAGCACACTAGAGTGCTAGAATGGTCACTGCGACCAACTCCCACAATACTACTAGGATTTCTCCAACATTCTAACGGCAAATCCCTCTTTAGTGCATGGGTTCTTGGAGAGATAATTCATTTTCATTTCGATTAAGAATGATCATGGCATTTTCTTGTGTTTATGCTTAAGTCTAAAATGAATAAATGTTATAAGAAAAGGAAAAACCTCTTGAACAAAATGTTTACGGTTTTCTGCCAATCTGCATAGTTTTCAAGTTCAAAATAAAGAGGACTTGAATCAACTATTATAATATCTTTCACTTAAAAGAATAAACTGTTTTCAACGAAAAATATATTATTTCCGAAGAAACCGAACACCAAATCATGTTGGCCATATAGAAAACACAAAAACTTTTGATTTAATGCAGTTCCTTTTAAATGAAAAGGGTATTTCTCTCAGTGTACAAATAATTTCTTTGCTTAAGCAATATATAATTATGAATTATTTCATTAATCATGTAGAAACCTCTGAAAACAACTCTACATACAATTCAGTCAATATGCAAAATTCTTCGAGATGGTTCTGAGCTCAAAGTTAACCTGGAGTCAACGTCTTGAACAGATGACAAATAAATTTAAACGGGCATTGATGACAACTCTCAGAAGAATTGGAAAAAAAAATTGGGGATTGAAACCACGTACGATGGACAGATTATTTATACACTGCATTACTGAGATCCATATTAAAGCCATAGCTGCTTGGTTTGACGGCCCAAAACTACGCAGAAGAAGCCAATTACTAAATCCGGAAAGATACCTACGCATCACTGGAGCTGCAAAAAGCTGCAAGAGTTGCTATAGATATCATGCTAAATCTGCCCACCTTGGATAATATTTATATTACAAGGGAAACAATAAAGATAAGGGCATATAGATCGAAATATGATGGAAATTGGAGGAACCAGAATACTGCTAAGCATACTAGAACAACAACCGAAATCAAAAACCCTATCTTTGAAATGATTTCTGAACTCTCCTTCGACAAACACTTCAAGATAAACGGTGGAAAGGCTGTAGATAACTATATCAGAACAGACATCTTGAAGCGGGTGCCATTGCACCCCTGTCAGCACGCCTATCAAACAGGCAAATCCACTGAGACTGCATTAGTGGAGCTGACGGACCAAATCCAAGATGCCCTGACGAATAAAGAAACCGTATGAGCACCTTTCTAGACATAGAGGGTGCTTTTGACAACACTCCACACGAGTCTGTCAAAAAGTATTAATTAATAGGGGGGTAGACGGCGTGACTAGATGGATGGCGCAACTACTGACATAAGACCATCTCGGTTAGTACGACCAGAGGATGCCCACAGGGGGGAGTTACATCCCCACTTATGTGGAGCCTAATAGTAGACGAACTCTTATGCGGACTGACGGATCTAGGCATATCTTGTCAAGGGTATGCTTGATATTATCATATACGCAAGAGGCAAATTTGAGAACCATCATCCCTCTGCTGACATGGTACAAAAGGAATTAATCTGGCCACCGCGAGAATTAACCTCTCGAATCGATGCAAAGATTAGCATGTGTATGCATAACGGGGGCTATGAGAACCTGCCCAACGGCAGCTATTGAAGTAGTATTGGATCTTGCCCCCCTCCACATTATAGTAGAGAGCGTGGCGAAAAGAACCGCACTAAGAATGGTCAAGGAAGGAATGATTAGGCATAGGCCTCAATCTCCTGACGGTAATCAAACCTGGGATATGCCCGAGGATAATATGCTAAAAAAATTTAGCTTTGTGAAGGAATTCACCATAAAGCTAAGTAACAGGAGCGAGTGGGATCATAACACCATCTTGAACTTGAATAGAAATGCCATCAAATGTATACTGAATAGCTCCAAAATGGCAGAAGGAACTGGAATAGGAATATATGGCCTAGAACTACATATTTCGACAGCTTGGGAAATAACCCAAGTATATTTCAGGCGGAAATACACGCTATTGGAAGATGTGTTCAGTTCAATATGGATAGGAACTATCGGAAGCAGGAAATTATCACCATGTCTGATAGTCAAGCAGCCATCAAGGCGCTGAGCTCATATGAAATCAGCTCCAAGATGGTCTGGGAATGCCTAGGAAACTAAATGAGCTAGGCAAAAGAAATATAGTAACCCTCCTGTGGGTTCCGGGTCACACAGGAGTGGAAGGAAACGAAATAACGGATAACCTCGCAAAAAAAGGGGCTGGAATGCCTTTTGTAGGGCCTGAACCCTTTTGAGGGTTAAGTAGCAGTACAATACTGAAGAAATTAAAAATAGAAATGGAGCGGAGAAAATCCAGTTACTGGGAAAATCTCCAGGGAATGAGGCAAAGTAAAATCTTCTGGGAACTTATAACCAGAAGAGGTTTACAGAATGCATCAACCTGAGTAAGAACAATGTTCGCATATTAACAGGAATACTTTCAGGCCATTGTAGACTGAAAGGACACCTGAGTAAGCTTGGATTGGAAAAAGATCCTGAATGCAGATTTTGTGGGGAACAGGATGAAACACCCATCCACCTTCTCTCAAACTGCGTAACACTGTGCAACTCGAGGGCATGCACCTGGGAGCATGTGAAATCGAAGAGGGAGACTTACCTAGACTGGGGCCCTCTGACATCCTACACTTTCTAAAAGGAATAGGATTGGAAGGTCAGCTGTAAAGCAGCAAGAATAGGGGACACAATAGATCTTTTAGGTCGCAGTGTAACACCACCCTTCTATTTACATACAACACTTCAAGATTATCTTCTACTGGAATGAATGGAGAGTGGAAAGCCTAAGGAAATTAGCATTTTATAAGACACGCTCGATACTAACTTGTAAAACCTAAGAACCTTGGCCAAACACAACAAAGTTACTTTGGTAAAGGAGCCCAAACATAAACCAATGAAATTGCTTGCCTCTGAAATAATGTTCGCTGCACCTGAATCAGCTCTGAGAAAACCGAAGTTAGGATACGTGGTAAAATAGCTCAGTGGATTATAGCAAATCACTAGGTTCACTGGAACAGCGTCGAAGGACAGATACACAGTTTATTATAATAATAAATCCTCGTAGACCATACGGAGTCGACTGCATTTAGTTTGCTCCAAATATACATCACACGCCCTTATTTTCCAACAGACGGACAACAAAAGCAGCGAAATGTCGGAGATAAAATGGGAATTGCTTTCTCATCTTGTTATAATTAGTTTCTGTAGTTGGTACATAAAAAAAAGTGAGACAATCTCCAGCGTACCGGATTAAGGGTGACTGTTTTTGATTTATGGCAGCCGATGCGAGGAAGTGACGCACCGGCACGTCGATGCCGGAAGATGGACCGACGTAGTGGCACAGTGGCGGGTGAGGAAGCGCCATCTTTGCGCCCGGTATCCGAAATTAAATATGCGAATCTAATTCCGGGGTTTTAAAGTACTTAATCAATCACTCGGCGGTTTCACTTCGTTACAGTGACGAGCCGTCGGTTCCTAGTAGCGTCTCGTCGGGCGGGAGATAACGCGCCAGATACAAAGCTCGGAATTATTAGATGACATTCGTAATCACGAAGTCAAATGGAACGGTGGCCCCGATGATTTATAACTGACGACGAGGACGCCGTTTACAATGTGTCTCTTGCTAGGCACAATTATTCTAAAACCCGAATAGGAAGGAAGGAAGATGCCGTCTTTCCTCTCTCTGTCCATATTCTAATGTGGCGCACTCTAACCAGTTAGTTAGCAGTGCCAGTTAGTGTGTACTTGCGTGTCGCTGCCCGCCGAATAATCCCTGCGTAATGTATACTCAACTAACGTTAACGGTTTGACCAATTTAATTATCAAATGTGCCTCCATTACTCAGGGCAACATTCGGATTGTTGTCGACATTCAAATTGACCGTGCAGATCTGCTGATAAATTTATAAGCATTGTCTAGGATGTTCCGTTCTTAACGTTAACTATTGTACAGCTCTCGTGCGCATTTAATCCCATCTGGAGGGGTTTAATGTCTGGAGGAATTAATATGAAATGCATAGAGATGTTTCGAACAAACATACGTTGCAGTGAGTAAGCGAATTTCGTGCAACACATATTTTGCCAAAATATTTGAGAAGATTGATTTTCTCAAACAAAAAAAAAAATGGCTGTGACATACTAGATTGGATGTTATTGCCTGGAAAAGTATGAGTTTCCCAACTGAGTTGGATATGAGTTTCTCGTGCTATATATAATATTTGAATGAATGACAAAATTAATACTGACGACATAACATATTCATTCATCAAGCTTGCTCAGATGTCCTTTCAGTTTGCAATGGCCAGAAAGTATTCCTCTTAATATGCGAACATTCTTCTTATTCAGGTTGATGGATTCTGTAAACCTCTTCTGGTTATAGGTTCCCAGAAGAATTTTACTTTGCCACATTCCCTGAAGATTGTCCCAATGATTAGTTTTTCTTTGCTGCATTTCTCTTTTCAGTTTCTTCAGTACTGTACTGCTACTTATCCCGCAAAAGAGTTCAGGGCCTATAAAAGGTATTCCAGCCCCTTTTTTTTGGAGATTATCCGTTATCTCCTTTCCTTCCACCCCTGTGTGACCCCGAACCCACAGGAGGCTTACTTTATTCCTTTTGCCTAGCTCGTTTAATTTCCCTAAGCATTCCCAGACCATCTTGGAACTGATTTCAAGTGAACTCAACACCTTGATGGCTACTTGACTGTCAGCATGATGATGATCTCCTGCTTCCGATAACTTCTATCAATGTTGAACTGGACGTGTTTCACTGGCGTGTATTTCCGCCTGGAAGATACTTGGATATTTTTCCAAGCTTTTGCAGTACTTGATTCTAGGCCCATATATTCCTATTCCAGTTCCCTCTACTGTTTTGGAGCTATCAATGTACCATTTGATGGCATTTCTATTCAATTTCAAGACGGTGTTATGATTCCACTCGCTCATGTTCTAAGCTTTATGGTGAATTGCTTCACAAAGCTAAATTTTTTTGACGTGTCATCCAGAAGCATGTCCCAGGTTTGATCACCATCAGGAGATTGAGGCCTATGCTTAATCATTGACCATTCTGAGTGTGGTTCTTTTTTCCACGTCCTCTACCACAATATGGAGAGGAGTAAGATCCAATACTAACTTGATAGCTGCCCCAGTTATGCACACGCATGCTATTTTTTACACTTACCAGGGGTGAATTCTCGCGGCGGCCAAATTAGTTGTTTTACTCCAAGCTTCTGATGCACAAGTGATGATTGGTCTCACTATATCGCTGTATACATCTAAAGCAGTATGTTTGAGTTGTATACCCAATTTTTCCCTGTAAAGTGTCTGCACCATATCAAGGCTGTTTTCGCCTTGTTAGTTGCTTCAAGTTCATGCCTAGGTATTTAACCTCCATTCTCCAATCTATATTTTGCCCCTCCAATTTTATGGTTTTGAGGTTGGATTGTGAATGTTACCAAGGCAATCTTGTTGGGATTAACATTGAGTCCCACCGATTGACATCATCTTCCCGTGAAGTTTAATCCTTTTTGCACTATGTCACAGAGGGTACTCTCAAATTTGCGTATATGACAATACCATCAGCATATCTTTGATAAGGTATGCCTAGATCAGTCAGCCCTCATAACAGTTCGTCTACTATTAGGCTCCACATGAGTGGGCATGTAACTCGCCCCTGTGAGCATCCTCTGGTCGTACTAACCGCGATGGTCTTATGCCTCCATCGACCCGGTAGACAGCAGCTGCGACATCCATCTGGAAGTCACGTATTAATTGATGCTTTTTTGACAGACTCGTGTGGAGTGTTGTAACTCCCTCCTGTGAGCATCCTCTGGTCGTACTAACCGTGATGGTCTTATGCCTCCACCGACCCGGTAGACAGCAGCTGTGACATCCATCTGGAAGTCACGTATTAATAATTAATGCTCTTTTGACAGACTCGTGTGGAGTGTTGTAACTCCCCCTTGTGAGCATCCTCTGGTCGTACTAACCGTGATGGTCTTATGCCTCAACCGACCCGGTAGACAGCAGCTGTGACATCCATCTAGAAGTCACGTATTAATTAATGCTTTTTTGACAGACTCGTGTGGAGTATTGTCAAAAACGCCCTCTATGTCTAGAAAGGCGCACGCTACGGTTTCCTCATTCGTCAATGTATCTTAGATTCGATCCGTCAGCTCCACTAATGCCCGTTTGATAGGCGTACTGGCAGGGATGCAAGGACATTCGCTCCAAGATATCTGTTCTGATATATATTACAGCCTCTTCCAACATTTTCAAAAAGAATGATGTAAGGCTGATAGGTCTGTGGGATTTACGGCGCGTAGTGTCCTTTTTCCCTGTTTTTGGTATAAAAGTGACTTTGGCCCTTCGCCAAGCTTCGGGAATATAACGCAGCTCCAAACTACTTTGGCTTAGCCGGATCATGTGAGGAGGAATATCGTCCTGCCCTTTCTGAAGTATGTAAGACTGGAAGAATCCCGCTTACTCTCGGTGTTTTAAAGGTTGAAAGGTGTTTATTACCCATTTTAACCGTTTGCTGCTACATATGTGTCTAGCCATTGTTTAGCCTTCTTTAGTTGGTCCTCTATATTGCTCGGAAAGATTTTCCGAGGTTGCTTTCAGGGAAGTGAGTCTCTAGAAGAAGAGCTCTTTTTTCTTACAGTGAAGCTTCCGTCTGACTTTCGTAGTGCCATTCCTGTATCGACTCTGCCCTTCGCCAGTACTTGAAAAAGGTGTTACCATTATACAGAATTCTTTAATACAATTGTATGTATGTATGTATGTAATAAAAGGGTGGTGTTACACTGCGACCTAAAAGATCTATTGTGTCCCCTATTCTTGCTGCTTTACAGCTGGCCTTCCAATCCTATTCCTTTTAAAAAGTGTAGGATGTCAGAGGGCCCAGTCTAGGTAAGTCTCCCTCTTCGATTTCACATGCACCCAGGTACAATGCCCTCGGGTTGCACAGTGCTACGCAGTTTGAGAGGAGGTGGATGGATGTTTCATCCTGTTCCCCACAAATCCGCATTCAGGATCTTTTTTCCAATCCAAGCTTACTCAGGTGTCCTTTCAGTCTACAATGGCCTGAAAGTATTCCTGTTAATATGCGAACATTGTTCTTACTCAGGTTGATGCATTCTGTAAACCTCTTCTGGTTATATGTTCCCAGATGAATTTTACTTTGCCTCATTCTCTGGAGATTTTCCCAGTAACTGGATTTTCTCTCCTCCATTTCCATTTTTAGTTTCTTCAGTATTGTACTGCTACTTAACCCGCAAAAGGGTTCAGGCCCTACGAAAGGCATTCCAGCCCCTTTTTTTGCGAGGTTATCCGTTATTTCGTTTCCTTCCACTCCTGTGTGACCCGGAACCCACAGGAGGGTTACTTTATTTCTTTTGTCTAGCTCATTTAGTTTCCCTAGGCATTCCCAGTTCAGCGCCTTGATGGCTGCTTGACTATCAGACACGATGATAATCTCCTGCTTCCGATAGTTCCTATCCATAATGAACTGAACACATCTTCCAATAGCGAGTATTTCCGCCTGAAATATACTTGGGTATTTTCCCAAGCTTTCGAAATATGTAGTCCTAGGCCCATATATTCCTATTCCAGTTCCTTCTGCCGTTTGGAGCCATCAGTGTACCATTTGATGGCATTTCTATTCAAGTTCAAGATGGTGTTATGATCCCACTCGCTCCTGTTACTTAGCTTTATGGTGAAATCTTTCACAAAGCTAAATTTTTTTAACATATCATCCCGGGGCATATCCCAGGTTTGATCACCTTCAGGAGATTGAGGCCTATGCCTAATCATTCCTTCCTTGACCATTCTTAGTGCGGTTCTTTTCGCCACACCCTCTACTACTAAGTGGAGGGGGGCAAGATCCAATACTACTTCAATAGCTGCTGTTGGGCAGGTTCTCATAGCCCCCGTTATGCATACACATGCTAATCTTTGCACTTTCGAGAGGTTAATTCTCGCGGTGGCCAGATTAGTTCTTTTGCTCCATGCTACTGATGCATAGGTGATGATCGGTCTCACTATCGCTGTATACATCCAAAGCAGTATTTTGGGTTGCATCCCCAATTTTTCCCTGCAAAGTTTCTGCACACCATCAGAGCTCTTTTGGACTTGTTGGTTACTTCAAATTCATGTTTGTTCCATAGAAGTTTATTGTCTAAGGTAAGACCTAGATATTTAACTTCTGCTCTCCATTCTAGTAAATGCTACTAGGGTTGTCTTAGTGGGGTTGACATTGAGTACCATCGATTGACACCATCTTCTCGTGAAGTTCAAACCTCTTTGAACTATGTCACAGAGGGTATTCTCAAATTTGCCTCTTGCGTATATGACAATATCATCAGCATACCCTTGACAAGATATGCCTAGATCCGTCAGTCCGCATAAGACTTCGTCTACTATTAGGCTCCACATAAGTGGGGATGTAACTCCCCGCTAATACAATTACAAGCACACATTATTTATTAAAAATTGATTGGTTCCACTAAACGGTGGATTATATTACAAGAAGCATAATTATTCTCTACTTTCTCGGTACCTGCGGCAGCAGGTAGTGGATAATCCTCGCTAATGCTCATTAGTCAAATTATCATATCTGTGAACAGACTTACCAATTCGTGGATACGTCGAGGGAGAGAGCGAGACTATGCTCTCAACAACATAACTTTGAAGAACTAGTATAAAGTGGATTTTATGAAAACTATCAAAAAATGCTTAATCACTACTAAAATCATTAATATCTCTCTTATTAAGCAATTTTTGTTAAGATACTTTTACGCTAACGACCTTACATTAAGATGTTTAATCACCCCTTGAAAATAAAATTACAAGATCGTAAACAGCCTGTATACACTAAAGGAAAATTTGTCTATCAAACAATATGAAATAGAATTATTAAACAGGAGAATTTGACGAACGTTTTAAGCAACAACGTCACGCGTAATACAGTAAATAAAATTACACATAACACGTAAAGGAAAAGCAAGAAAAAAGAAGTCAATGTGAACTCGAACGCCAATCATAAGTCTAGGCACGTGCTGGGACGTGTTTTTCGCTGCCAGCGAAGGAGACACCCGAGGGTCATACATAATAACAAGATCCTATGGTAGGTACAGCCTCGGGCACCGATACCCGATGTCAACTGCTGCAACGGAGAGAATGGAGGAGGAAGCAGAAGAAGAAAAAAAAACAAGAAAACCGAGAAGAACAAGGGCCGAGCTACTCACTGCCGCGGCGCGCATCAGATTCCCGGCACTTGTTACTCGCACTGAATGATTGGTCCGCTTCGACATGTCCCCGGAGCGTTGTTTTAATGGTTTCAGATATCTTACTTGAGATTCGTCAGATGTCTTCTAACGAGAGTCTTTCGGTGTTACGGATATTTTTTTTACCCGGGAGCCGTCAAAGGTTCCCGAACCGAACGATTCTCTTCGGTCTTAAAGGACACTTGACCGTTTTTCCGAGTGGACGAAGGTAATTTCGGGGAAAATGTCAATGCACGAAGCGGAACGGGGATTTTGCATGCTCTGGCGAACTTCTTCTCGGGAATTCGATACAATACATCGGGGAATATATAGGAATTCTACCGTGAAAAGTTACAATTTCTTATACTAATGATAAAGCAGATATTTTAAAGATATTACATAAACTTAACGATCGCGACCTCCACGTGAATTTACTAATTAAATCTGGGTGAACATCACTCCTAAGCAGAGCAGAGGGGTGAGTAACACTTCTGAATAAGGGGGAGCTTAGTTATCTCTTATCAGGGCGTTAATGAAGTTTTCCTAATTTCAAATTTCGCCACGCTAATCCCCATTCACACAAATGAGACACTATTCAAGATACCAGAAATTAAGCCGTGCCACCTTTATTAAGACGAGCAATTAGTAAACAGTGCGTGAATTCTGTGTTCCATTACTAACAACACGGTAAGGGTTAACACTAGTGCCTGACAGTCTGTAGGCTGCGTATCAATATGTGAATATGTTCTTCTTAAATAAATTAATAATATTTTTATTGTTCTTCACTTCAACTATTTGCAATTCCCTGTAACGTTAGCAGTGGCGGCTCGTAGTCGGAAAGGTAGGGTGTTCACAAAATCAAAAACATGCAAATTTTTAACTAAAATCCAATCATTTTTTTTCGTATATGTCCTTATTAAATTTTCTTGTAAAGTCTGTAAATTTGGCCTTTGTAGTTTGCGTCAAATTAAATTCTGGTTTTGGTCTGCCCATACCATGTGATTCAAAATGATTGTCGTAAGAAAAAAACTGTTTTCCGGAAAAATTTATCTATACTTATTACCAATTTAATGAGCGAAGTTAGCTACATACAAATTTCATACATTAAATGAATTTTCTTGACATTTACCGACATTGGCGTGTGTGTTGTAGTATCTTTCGATTATTTATCTTATAATTTTTTTCAAATCGTTTATATTTACATCTAATATCACCAACAATAGTATTTCTGACTACTGTAAGAAAATAAGGGAATTTATATGTGGTAATAGCTCAACAAACAGGTAAAAAAATCAATATTAACATTAAGTGAAATAGTTTATTACGTTTTATAATTTTATAGGCTTATCATACACTTCAGCGCAATGAGCTGTCAAAAGAAAGTTACATTTTCATCCCTATAAAGTTTCTACGGTACAGGAATTATTACCATTAGATCACCAGAGGCGATTGGAATATTGTCATTGGTTTAATAACAATTTGAGGGACGATGACTTGCTAAACAAATCATTTTTCTCGGATGAAGCCTGGTTTTATCTAACAGGCTATATCAATTCACAAAACTATTGTATCTGGTCTGCAGAAAATTCACACGAATTTCGAGAAACGCAATTGCATCCGGTAAAAGTTGGAGTTTGGTTAGCTATGTCCAGGCAACGAATAATAGGGCCAATTTTCTTCGAGGAAACTGTAAGAGCCCAACGTTACCAACAGATGTTGGAATTGTTTATTGCAGAGTTACAAGAAAATGAGTTTGAAGCAGGTTATTTTCAGCACGATAATGCTCCAGCACGACAAACCTGCCAAAATCTTCAACAGCTTTTTGCTGACAGGTTCGTTAGAACACACAGATAGCCACCAAGATCGCCTGATCTAACCCCATTAGATTACTTCATGTTCGGCTATCTAAAAAATAGGATCTATAGAAACCGCATGCATACCATAGAAGAATTGAGAGATGCAGTTTTGTCACTTAATAATTATACTAATTGTATGTTATAATTTAAAGTAATAAATAAATTTAGTTAAACACCAGTTAGTACTGAATTGTAAAATCATAATTTAGTAAAGTTAAATTAATTACATTTCAATTTTACAAGCAGAAACACCAATCCATAGTCGTTTATATAATGCGAGTTCAAATATAGGTTACGTTTTCCTTATTTATGACAGATCCGTTTACTTTCTTATGTTCCAACACTGACTTAGTTCAAACCTTCATTACAAACACGCGGCATATACCTACACCCTGTTACTATCTATAGGAGCGGATGTGACAATCATTTTGAATCTCTGTGTACTTTTAACTTGAATTTTTTGTTCATAACTAAACGAATTAAAACTGTCAGTAAAACTGTTCGTATCCATAGTTCTTACTTGTATATTGTTTAGTGTTTACTTACAGTACTACTTTGTTAGTTTTGTGTGCATTTCATTATCTTTTTCACGTACTGTATATTTCATTTCATTACTTTTTACGTACTATATATATTCTTTTTTGTTTGTCGGCTGCACCAAAGCCAGAGTACAACGAGTAAGGACAAGAGAGGAGTTATAGCGGTCCCAATTTCTAAACCTAACATCACACAAACAACAGCTTCCCAAAATGGCAGTTTGTTATTGTTTACGTTCGTATCCACACAAATTAGTTTACTCATCCGTTAATCTATATGATTTACTTGTTTTATTTATTTATTTACGTATTTTATTAGTTTTGAATTACCCCTGCAGTTTTAAAAACATTTAATGAACTATGATATTCTTGTGTAAAAGGGAGTATCGGTGGCCAGTGGCCATAACATTTACATACTTTCTTATATATTATATTGTTAGGTTTAAGTGAAATAACTCAAATAACCGTGAAAGAAGACACCAATGGGTATCATGTTGTAGTGCCAGTCACTCTCGCAAGATAAATTTTGATGCTAACGATGGTCGCAGTTTCTTGGGACTTCTCAATGAATCTAATATATATGACACGACAAGAATTAAGAAAGTACATGAATAAGAAGAACTATTATCGCTGTGCAGAGATTCCTAGATCACATTAAATCAATTTATTTGTTAGATATACATTTTAAGCTAGATTGCTATTTATCGCAGTAACCAACCTAATTCATTTTATGTTCACTTTTTAAAATAATGTGATTTTGGTTTGAACTGCATTATACTGGTATAAATTTTAATCGCATTTATTCACATTATAGACAATTCGATATTATATAGGCTACATCTGAACTCTATCAACTTGTGCACCCCCGGACATTAGGTATTGTTGACAAACCAGTGCAGGGTCGGATGTTAGAAATGAAGTAGTCGAATAGAAAGGAACAATCTTTGTATCGTACAGAACGATATAGTCATAACTATTGAACCCTAATTAAAAGTTATTGTGTATTCGTGTCAGAAATTTGAAAGTCCCTTCCACCGATGCTGTTGCATTTTGTTAATTTATTTGAGAAAGAACCACAACATATTTATTCCTGGAAAAATCTTTTACACTATAAAAACATAAACAAAGATTTATTTCACAAAAAGGAAAGAATATGAACATAATTATCGTAAAACACTTGCAAATATATGTATCACTTAAACATTATTTTACTGGAATCGTGTTTTTTATTACTATAAACTGTTCATAAATATTTGCAACAAAATCAGAATAAAAAACGCATAAATTTATTAATATTTTTTTTATTCCACCCAGTAGCATTAGGAATATTTGCTATAGACCAAACAATATGTTCATTTGGAATACTATTATCACCTTGTGAGTTAGAACTTTCAATATAGTTTACACTGGATTGGCTAAAATAGACTTTTCTTCTTACATAAACTAGAATATTGATTATAGGCAGGATGCTTACCTTGTGTTTTTGTCCACATTTATTATATGAACATAGAGAAACATTACCTTTAAACTTAGCATTGCTTGTTTGATTGTTAACTACACCTTCATCTTCACGTGATGTGTTGTTTCTTTCTGGTTTCTTCTTTCGAATGGAATAAGACATATATCATATTACCCATACCAAATTTTGTGACAATCGGTACAAACGTTGTACAAAACGTCTATTTGGAATACCACATGTCGACGAACTGAAGGCCCATTTTGTCTTGTAATATGTGCATTGCTATTTACTGCAATAACTATGGTGATTAAAACAAAACCGTCTGCGGATTGAAAGTTTCTCTTTAAAGAACACTTATACAAGAATATCAGGATATATTGAGATGCAAAGCTTCCTGAATATTTGATATATTTAGATGCGAGAGATGAGAACCGATAGAGTTTCTCAATCCCTTTCGGCCGTCCAAGGACTGCGTATTTACCAAGCAACTAGAGGGTTACCTTACATACACAGAGAGATTTATCTAAGTGAGCCTCACATCAAAGGCCTTTTTCTCGATCGGCTCCTCGTACGACCTTCGGAATAACAAAGATGCTTTCAATAGAGTTTACATTTCTGTACGAGATTGCTTAAAAAACAAACAACCCAGTTATGCGGGTAAATAGCTATAAGTATTCCAATGTATACATATATGTATATATACAACGTACGCGAGTATGGTAAAGGGCACGATGTATATACAGTGTGTACCTATCTGGATAAAGTTGACAGGAGGTGATGTTCTCTTTTAAAGTTCCAATTAAATATACCTGGTGACATTAGAAGCGCTACATCTAGGAGGATAACTTGATTTTTTGCCAACGTGATAGTTTTACACCAAAAATTTACAAGAAGTGGTAAACATGTCAGTTATCGGTAAATAAAGAACATCCCTTTAACCCTTAGATCAGTGGTTCTCAAACTTATTTAGACATTGTACCCCTTTTTACCCACAAAACATTTTAGGTACCCCTTCTCAGTTACCGGTACTAAGTAAACTATAATTAAAATATTAAACAAATCTTAAAGCCTTCTATGTAGCATAGAAGTATAGTGTTAACCTTTGAAACTGAATTACGCATCATGTTTAAATAAAAACAAAGAGATATTGTTTACAAAGATTTTTATTACATTAAAAACAAACACACACAAAATTTAAAGAACAAAAAGCGCTTACTTTCAAAGAGATTAGTGAGAAGGGTGAGCTTGTTTCCCTTTGCACAGTTTATCAAAATTGGGTTTTAACTTGGTTAAATACAATCTTAAATCATCTTCAACATTTAATTTGTTTCTAGATTTATTTTTAAGATAGGTTAAACTTGAGAAACCCTTTTCACATAAATAAGTGGTGGAAAACCCAACAAGAAATTTAACAGCAGTGCTTGACAGTTCTTTGTATTCCTTCCCAATACCGATCCAGAAATCTAACAATGTAGTACCAGCAGTCAAATATTTGTTTTTCAACGTGGGATCACATGATACTTCAATGAGGTGTTCCTTTTGAAAGATAGTCAGGTTAGTGTCCATAGCATCAGCATTAAAGGGGTCACGTATCCAGTTATACTGTTTCTCCAAAGGTGGAAAGTACTCTCTTATGCGGATCTTCAATGCATTCAAATGCTGGCCCATTTGAGTCTTGAGTTCAGTGAAATCAGATATGTTTTTCTCATTATCTTTCAAAAATGTAAGTAATCTTTCAAACGGCTCGCAGTTGTTATTTTCTATTTGTTTTCCCAGAGAATGATCTTTTTTACCATTGCATCAGTTTTCTTTTCTATATTAAAAATATCAGAAACACTGCCTTGCATGGATAAATTCCAGATGTTGAGTTTTCAAAAATATCACTTAAATAAGCCAACTTCAAAAGCCAATCAAAATCAGTAAGTACAGAAGACAGATGGGATTTGTGTTCGGTAAAAAAATTATGTAATTCTTTGTGGAGTTCAAATACATGGGACAAAACATTTCCCCGAGAAAGCCATCGTACCTCAGTATGTAGCAATAAGTTCTCATGGAGGCTCCCCATATCCTGGCATAGAATTTTAAAGTAACGAGATTTTAGGGGCCTAGTTTTCACGTTCACAATTTTCACACTCTGATCAAGGACATCTTTAAGTTCATCAGGGAGGTGCTTAGCCACCAAAGCCTCTCGGTGAAGGACACAATGAGTGAACTTACACTCAGTTGAAACCGTTTTAATATGGCCTACCAGTCCTGTGATGTGACCGCTCATAGCCTTAGCACCATCCATACACACTGACACACAGTTTTTCCACTCGAGCTGATTTTCGGAAAAAAAAGAATCTAACAAACTGAAAATATCTTCACCTTTTGTCGATCTTTTAAGTGTCTTACAAAATAAAATATCTTCAAATATTTCATCTTGAAAAATGCCACGTTCAAAAACGATCAGTTGGGCTAGGCCAGCGACATCCGTGGTATCATCGAGTTGTATACCAAAGCAAGGACTAGCTCGAATTGCTCCAACAAGTTGTTCTTTTGTGTCATACGCCATATCACTAATTCTCCTTGAAACTGTATCATTTGATAATGGAATTGCTGTAATTCTTTTTGCCTCGTCTCTCCAAACATACAAGAAACAATTTCTGCTGCGGCAGGGGATTAGGTTTTCGCCAATAGTATGGTTTTTACCAGACTTCGCAATTAAATGACTAACTTGTTAAGAAGCTTTTAGAGCACTTTCATTTTGTTCTGCACCAGAAAAGTGTTTTATCGTGTTTTCCCTACTTTTCAAATCTTCCAAAAGACGTTCAAAGTACCGTAACTCCTTTTTGACGAAGTTCTCATATTTGCTTTCAAAATGGCGTTTTAAAAGAGAAGGTTTCATAGAATTGTTTGATAAAATTTCTGAACAAACAACGCATTGTGGATTAGGCTCGTCTGAGCTTCCAGTCCAAGTAAAACCTAATTTTAAGTACAACTCGTCATATTTTCTCTTTTTACTTTTATATTCATTTGCCAGTTTTTCAGGTTTTTTTATTTTTTCCTTGAGCTGCTCAGTAGTAACAAGATGTTCAAGTCTACTTTCATTTTGTGAAGTTCATAGCCCAGAATTTTGATGCAGATCTTCATGAGGCCTTTTCTTTAGGAGCCATTTATCCATTGTTAATTTTTATTGTAAAATTCACTTACGTGGTACCTGACTCAGTTTTCAAACAGATGTCCGTAAACGTGTTTCAACAGGATTGAGTGTCCGCAGAATAACGCAACACACCACAAAAATAACACAATACTGAGAGCGAGCTTGTAATAACAGGCAATGCTACTGCAGTGCAGTGACACGAGTGATTGGCCGGCCACACAGCCCCACTCTGATGACTAAGCCCTTAGTGGCGCGCGCACGTCAACGTGTCCATACGTGTCCCGGGTTGTTTTATTTTATTGTTGGCCGGCCGCGTACCGCCTAAAAATTTTCGCGTACCCCCGAGGGGTACCACAGTTTGAGAACCACTGCCTTAGATAACCAAGCTTCGCAAATCAACGTAAAGACCCAAGCGGGGTCACAGGGTCCCCCTTTGGCTTTTGGGAATTTCGAAGCCCGAGGTGTTGCAAAACCGTACAAAATATTCAATAACTTTAGAATAACAACAATTAAGACATATATTAAAGATGTTTATTAAAAACGCAATATTTTAAAATAATTCGCACAAATAAAAATTTAACAAAATTAAAAATTTAACTTCAACTCTGAACAAAAATTTTAATAACGAAAATATATGTTTTTCCTTCACGGCACAATCAAAACAAAGGACTTTAGTAGTTTTCCTACGATGGGCTTCACAAACAAATTTTGTGCAAATATCACAAGACACTTTGCTTTTCTTATCTTCTTTTCGAGGACATTTATAACATACCACGTTTTCTGGGTTCGACGGCCTCTTTTTTGAGAGAGGGAGGTAATTCAATTGCGCAATCAGTTAGAGCCGTTTTCACATGTCTATGAAGATTATCATTAGCACGACGCTCCATATTTTTTTTTGCAAGTCGTCAGCAAGCTTCAAGAGAAACAGGCGTCGACGACAAGAGCTCTGTCTTTTCCATTCTGAATGTTTCTCAATGTAGATAATAAAAGAGTTCATGGAGCTTATATCTACAATGTTCATCAAGAGCCTAAAGGGCCAGCGTGCGGTTCTTCACATGTGTATTCTCTCACCAATTTATCGGCATTATCAACGGCACCCTTTGTGGCATTGTAGTCCAATATCATCAAGGGTTTCTCATTTTCTTCTACTGTAATGCTTTTATCATGATGTTGAGATGATAACAAATGAACCATTTTACCTTTCTTCGGTACGTAAGAGACCATCGACAAGTCATTAGTGAATGCAAATTTTGAGGAGTGTTCTGGAAGAGTGCTTACTTTCAATTCATTAGGGGTACGCTGTTTATTCTTCCGAAACTGTTCCAACCAATGTAAGTTTTTTAGTGAGTAAAAAGTTAGCTAGTTCCACGGTAGAGAAAAAGTTGTCTGTTGTAACTCCTCGTCCTGAATTATAGTAGGGCTCAACCAAATCGGTTACTACACGATATTCTTGATTTTGTTCCCTAGCATTATCTGGTATAGTCTACCAGTGTAGACTTGCAAATTACAAAGGAAAGACATTCTAACATCAGCAGCCGCCCAAATTTTGATGCCGTATCTGGCAGATTTGATTTTATGTACTGCCTGAATGGGCATCGTCCTTTGAAGGCAACCAACTACTTATCGACTGTTATATGTTCAGATTGTTTAAACGCTCTTCTGCAATGTTCAGTAAACATGTCCCATACGTCGCTAATCGCCGCTAGTTTGTCCGTTTCCTTTCTTTCAGGTCTGGTCAGTTTATCGTCAAATCTCAAGAAAACTGAAAGTTCTATAAATCTATTTCGCGACATTGCAGCACAAAAAAAGAGCGGCGTATAGTGGGATCAGTAGTCCACATTTCTCTTGTCGATTCCCTTCTGCATCTCAAAGCACCCGCTTTTATAAGAATACCTAGAAAACAGTCTAACTCGACATGATCCAGTGGTTTCCATTTTTTTTTTTTTGATTCTGGATGCTGATCAACCCACAAAGTGTAATATCTTTCTGCTTCCTCGTTCGTATGAAGACAAATTATATCCTTGATTTCCGCAGTTATTAATAAATTAAAAATGTCCACAAAAGAGTCGGCAGTGCTACTGAAAGTTGTAAGACCAGGACGAATATTCAAAATATTTCTCGCAAGACGCTTAGAGCTCCGTTCAGGATTACTAGTCCACTTCATACCTGATTTTCCTGTATATTCAGTTTCTTCTTGGTCCTCGTTTTCACTTTCGGTAACTTCTTGACCATTATCAACTGGCTCGACATCGTCTTCTTCCTCAGAATAGACTTCCACATTGTCATCTTCTGACTCTGACATATTTTCTTGCAAATTTAGCTCCTCTTCGCTACTGCTGTCATCATCTAAATCATTTTCACAGTCTAATTCCCCCTCAGATTCCGAGAGATCACCAAATCTTGAAGCTATTTCTGCAAGTTCTGTCGCGGTTAAAATCTTTTTTCTATTTGGACGGCTCATTTTCGATTATAAGCTGCAAATTTGCAAGATTGTTAGAATTTACATAAATACCCAAGGGGGGTACTTTGGGGGCCCACTTATCTAAAATGTATAAATATTATACAGAGGTGGAAAAAGTTTCAAACCAATTGCACTAAACATAACCTCAAACATCATTTGACAAATAGCTGTAACCTTGGTTGCCTACACTATAAAAATTACAGTAATTTTGCCATGGTAAATCAGGAATATTACATGTAATAAAGTTGTGAATTTACAATAAATCATGTAAATTTTGTTTTACATGTTTTTTCTAGGATATTTAACTTGGGAAAAGAAATTTCGGTAAAATTTATAGCTTTTTCATGTAGGCTTAAGATGTAACAAAAATTCAAAAGGAAAATACAGGAAAAAAACATGTACAATTTTGTATTTACTCTCAAAATTTACTTAAAAGTGTAAAATTGACATTTTTTGGGGTATTTAGTGCACTTTAAAAGTAATTTTACTAGTGAACTATTAATTTTGCTGTAAAAATATGAGGATTTTTTATATTTATTTGTTTTTACTTGAATTTTCGGGTAAAACTATAGATATCATGGAAAATACGAAATTCATACGCCGCAATGTGATTGGTTATTGGATTATTTATCTGCGCGCGTAGGTAATTCTATTCGTTTGTCGAACTTATTATTGGCTCACTGATATGTACGTCACAAACAATCGTAGGTTTCGCGTAAGCGTGTTCATTCTTGATCCCTGGTTGAGCGATTCAGTATGACCTATTAGGTGCTATAAAAGAATTAGGTAAGTTACTTGCTCTCTTTATAAAAATACATATGAAAATTACTTCAGTGTTCGGTAAATATAGAGTTCATATAAATATTACATACGAATTTTACAGTACAATCTTTGAAAAACACATCAGCATGTGAAATTTACTAGATGGTAGAAATTTACCTTATGAAGCAAATTTACTGTAAAATTGTAGGCAACTTTGTTACCAACGATTTTACATGTAATTTTACTGCAACAATTTTTACAGTGTACTCAACGCCAAAACAAAGTCACAGCAAAATTTTTAAAAGTGGGGGACCCACGCTACCCCGCTTGGGTATCTAAGGGTTAACCATTTTATGAACAGATCTGAACCATTTTCTCAACCCGTCAATAGATTCACTGAACATGAACATGTAATAATAATAATCTTTATACACACCGTACTTTAATGATTCTCATTTCATTTAGGCACGCATTCATAATTATCATATGTGAATGCGTACACCTGCATCAAATGAACGTTTTGCGGTTTTATCCCTGCGGGACTCATTTATATTCCCTAATATTCAAAACAGCTTTCTTTTGTACATGTAGTTTTCTAATTCTAACGTATTAAACCGACACGAAAATCAACAAACGAAATCAGAACTGGAATCGATCGTGAAAACCGCAAGGTACCAATAAAAGTAGAAGAAAATTGATAGATTGGCGTTTATAAATACTCACCTCAGTATAGTTTAAGGATAGTAAATTAACTCACGTACCTGAAAATATTTACAAAAAAAAACAAGAATGAAGAGAAATCAGAAATTCTGAAGAGAATCGCTAAAGCAAATAAGTGTTTTACTCCTCTGATGTAAGGATTTACTACACACTGATAAGAACCATTAGTGCTATATTGAGAGGAGTTGTGAAGGCTGAATCAAGGAGAAAATCTTTTGGATAGGACGTGGAATAGGTTTTTTTTTATGTATGATAGACGTAGAGACTGCGTAACAAATTTAAAATTTTCCAATATATTTAGGAAATATTTAAAAAAAGAACACAAAAAAAATTATTTACGTTTACAATAGCTAGTGTTACAAATCATATACTATTAGTATATATAAATAGGTAATTTTAAAATAATATTTTTAAAATGGTATTTGGTTTTGAATGTGATGTTGAAGATAAACAATTTTATTTGTACTTACTTGCAGATAAACTATATTTTCGTTTATTCTCACGATTTGTATGACCATTTTGGTTGCCATGCAATCCTTGTTATTGAGTTATCAGTTAACCATTTTATATCCACTATACAGATAATTACACTTTTCACTACCCCTTTACAGACGGCTACAAACCAGTTTTGTTGACATTTTTATTTAAACCATGCATGCTTGAAATGTCAAAATCAGTTGCTTCACTAACAAGGGAACACCGGCGGGTGTCCCCCTCCGATTTCGATTGAAACTTAACAGATCGAAAGGAGTACTTTAAAATAAGGGACACGTATTTTTTTTATCGGCGTATCCGCACGATTTTGGGTAAGCCCCCTCCAAAGTTCGGACGATTTTTAAATTTTTGCAAATATTTTCTAAAATTACAACAGATATTAATTTCTTCTTAACATAATTTGCAGCATATTGCATGGCCCTAAGGTGGCGTCGTCCGTATTCGCAAAAAGTTCATAACGGGGGACGGGGTACCCCGTACCCCCATTTTTTTTTACATTTTTTCTTTTTCTTATTCATCAAAAGAAGGCCGATTTTACGTAGAATACGATGATGTATAACAAGTTTAGAAAATTAATAATTGTAACAATAGAAATAATAATAAAGCTTCAAAATTAATAAACTTGTCTATTGATATAAATCAAATGAACTATAACAGAATAAGTTTTTCTCTTAACATAATTACCAGCATAATACATGGTCTCAGGTAGATATCTTCATAAAAAGCTAATAACGGGGGACGGGTACCCCATACCCCCGCATTTTTTAATAATAAGTTTATTCATTATTCATCAAAAAAAGACCGCGTTTACATAGAAAACAATGGTAATAAATTTGGAGGATTAATAATAAAAATAATTGTAATAATAATAATATAGTACATTAACAACAATTATTTGTTATCGGTTACTCCGCTGCCTCTCCTTACTTAAATACTTCTTAATTTAGAATTGTATCTACTCGACAAGCTATGGTCAAACCTTTCTATGCCTACTAACTTATACTATATACTATACGAAACTTTTATGGGTGGTAGCAATATAAATCGTTTTATCAATTGCAGTTAGTGACTGCGTTTTATATATTTCCTTAATAAAATGTTATTCATTCTTAGAATACCATAATCCTTTAGTGCGTATATATGAACAAATTTGCTACACAGGACGAAGGATTAAATAATACATACATATATATTTTTTAATTTATTTCAATTTTTTGTGCAATGTAGGTGTACAATGTAAGTATTCAATGGAGCATAAATATAACTATGTGTTTGTAACGATTATAACTTTCGGAAACAATAGAACAGAATTAAAAAAAACATTATAATTCTTATAAATGTTTAAATACATGACATACTGTAATGCGATTATTGGTATATATGTATTGCAATAGCGAACAAGATTAATGTACACACAGTAATTAAGCTATGTAAGTATTACCGTAGTGATAGTCTGTGTAAAAGTGTTTAAAACACAGATTTTGTTTGCACCATGAACACCGCACAATAGCTGGTTTATTGCAAATACTACACAAGGGTGTAGACTGCGCATCTTTGTTAAAACAAAACTCTACAGGATTTTTAAAGGGCCCAGGTCTTTCCTCAACGTATCCACTCTTATACCACGATACTTGAATACGTCGAAAAATCTTGGGAAGAAAACAGATTATGGTTAGGGATTGCAACTTAATAATATTATTTCTCTGATGTAAATCTATGTCGCAGTTCATAAGAATCACTATATCCGAAAAAGTTCTAACAAAATTTTTCAACAGTCTAAAACCATATACATCTAGAGGTTGTACCATCGCTGTCGTTTTTTTGGTATATTTAAAATGTTCAAAGTTTTGTCTTTTGGCACTAATTGCTGAAGTTCGGCAACACAATGCCCACTCCAAGAATCAATCAAAAGGACACTCTTTGGCCCGTATTCGAGAAAAAAAACATCCGTTAGCCAGGTTTTGAAATGATTTGAAGTGAGCTTACCAGATACCGAAGAAGAAATATACACATTTACAGGTCGAAACAATGATTGCGCAACTATTATTATTACTATTATTAATTTTCTAAATTTATTATACATCACCGTTTTCTATGAAAAACGATCTTTTTTTGATGAATAATGAATAAACTTATTATTAAAAAAATGCGGGGGTATGGGGTACCCCGTCCCCCGTTATTAGCTTTTTATGAAGATATCTACATTGAGACCATGTATTATGCTGGAAATTATGTTTAAGGATAAAACTTATTTCTGTTATAGTTCATTTGATTTATATCAATAGACAAGTTTAATTAATTTGAAGCTTATTATTATTTTTCTATTTTTACATTTATTAATTTTCTAAACTTGTTTATACATCATTCGTATTCTATGTAAAATCGGCCTTCTTTTGATGAATAAGAAAAAGAAAAAAATGTAAAAAAAGTGGGGGTACGGGTACCCCGCCCCCCGTTATTAACTTTTTGCGAATACGGACGACGCCACCCTTAGGGCCATGCAATATGCTGCAAATTATATTAAGAAGAAAATTTATATAATTTATAATTTAGGAAATATTTGCAAAAATTTAAAAATCGTCCAAACTTTGGAGGGGGTTGTACCCCAAAATCGTGTGGATACGCCGATAAAAAAAAATACGTGTCTCTTATTTTAAGGTACTCTTTCGATCTGTTAAATTTCATCGAAATCGGAGAAGGACCCCAGCCGGTGTTCCCTTGTAAGAAAAATACATTGAACGAAAAATATACACAAATATAATAAAAAAGTACATTAATTCAATATTTGTTTTATCAAAATTCGTCCAACGAACACTTTTATCAATAGAAGGTATGTGCGTTTATATTAATAAATATATGGCTTCATTTATACAATAAAGAAAATTGTTGATATAATGAAATTTATTATTTACTTGATTATGAATATAATAAACATAAATTATTGCTTTAAAAATCGGTATACATTAAAGTGATTAAAAAAGTTTTTGATACAATAAAGTAAGTTCATATTATATATAAACTGGATTATCATATTGCTAACCGTGGTACATTGTATGCATTAACTTCTTCATTGCTTATATAAAATTTATACATTCCGTTAATTAATTGTAGAAACTATGAATTATATATTATACCTATTTATTACTAAAGTTTGGTAAATAATACAAACAGATTTCCAAAAGTCTCAAGTAGCAGAGTGACGTAAAATGACGTTTAATAGGCGTTGATATTACGTCTAATACGTGGTATAAACGTCTATTAAACGTCGTTTTACGTCACTCTGCTAGCTGGGATGCAATAATTAGTGTAAGAGGTCCAAGTCTTTTACACTAACAGCACATTTTCGAAATCCGGTTATGTGATTTGGCAAACTTTAGTAATAATTAATTCGCTTAATAATACAACTAACTTCAAAAAGGTGCAGCTACATGAAAGTGCAATAAATAAATTTACTTACCAATACTATTTATTGATAAATTTTAATATTAGTATACATTATTTTTATTCACAAATCAAATTATTGAGTTCATTCTGTCAGCATCTCTTATGTGATTTAGTCTTTAGTTCGTACAAGCTTGCCACAAGCTATCCAATTCGCTGGGTAATAAGTTATCAAATCTTAACGACCTTATTATAGCCTCTGTCCCGTCTTCAAAATCTGAAACACCGAATAGGTAATAAGTAATATTTGAAAAAAGAGTGTACATATACATTTATACATATCAAATTATTTGCAATATTTTTGTTTTGGAATTCTCCTTATCAGTTTTGCATATCCGTAAATTTAATACTTATAAATTTTCCTTTTTTTACCAGCCGATAAAATTCCTAAAATATGTTAAGAGTTTTATATTAAGGTACCTAGTAGTAGCTATAATAATCTTAAATTTCCAAATTTTCCGTCAGAAATCTATTAGCTATGTACTTTTTTAACCGTGATGACGTTCGCGACGACAAAATGATAATCGTTTTCTATAAAATACTAAAACACTATATTTGTTTTTTAGTTATGCACATGTTTAAAATGTCTGACTAATGTATCCAGCTCGGCAAAATTAGTGTTACACATAAAACAAAGCATATTACACCTAGTTTAACGTTCAACACGCAAAATGTCAAATATTGGATATCCACTTATTGTTCATTAAATATAAACCTAGGTTAGGTAATTTGAATATCCAATAATAATTACGTATTTAACAAGTTTTCAAGTGGGATTAAGAAATAAAAGAAAAGGGAGCGTACTAAAGTACCTTAATTTTGCCTGTAATAACACTAAACATACTACTTTTATGAATACAAACAGATAAAATACGTTGGAGCAAAGATGCATTTATGCCTGGGTAGAAGGGACTATGTAGAATGTGAATCCGAAGTTTTGATGAAACAATTTTAACAATTGCATACGCTATACCTGCACAGAAAGCGTAAAACATAGTATGTCTTAGAGTGAAATGATTGGAAACAATCAATACCGTTATAAATCCATTTATTAATATAATTAACTCAGTAGTGCAGAAACTTTGCAGGGAAAAATTTGGGATGCAACCCAAAAATACTGCTTTGGACGCATACAGCGATAGTGAGACCGATCATCACCTATGCATCAGTAGCATGGAGCAAAAGAACTAATCTGGTCACCGCGAAGAATTAGCCTCTCGAAAGTGCAAAGTTAGCATGTGTATGCATAGCGAGGCTATGAGAACCTGCCAACAGCCAGCTATTGAAGTAGTATTGGATCTTGGCCCCCCTCCACATAGTAGTAGAGGCGTGGGCGAAAAGAACCGCGCTAAGAATGGTCAAGGAAGGAATGATTAGGCATAGGCCTCAATCTCCTGACGGTGATCAAACCTGGGATATGCACCGGGATGACATGCTAAGAAAATTTAGCTTTGTGAAAGAATTCACCATAAAGCTAAGTAACAGGAGCGAGTGGGATCATAACACCATCTTGAACTTGAATAGAAATGGCATCAAATGGTATACTGATGGCTCCAAAACGGCAGAAGGGAACTGGATAGGAATATATGGGCCTAAGAACTAGGTACATATTTCGAAAGCTTTTGAAAAATACCCAAGTATATTTCAGCGGAATTACACGCTATTGGAAGATGTGTTCAGTTCAATATGGATAGGAACAATCGGAAGCAGGAGATTTATCATCATGTCTGATAGTCAAAGCAGCCATCAAGCGCTGTAGCTCATATGAAATCAGCTCCAAGATGGTCTGGGAATGCCTAGGGAAACTAAATGAGCTAGGCAAAAGAAATAAAGTAACCCTCCTGTGGGTTCCGGGTCACACAGGAGTGGAAGGAAACGAAATAACGGATAACCTCCCAAAAAAGGGGCTGGAATACCTTTTGTAGGGCCTGAACCCTTTGTGGGTTAAGTAGCAGTACAATACTGAGAAACTAAAAATAGAAATGGAGGCAGAGAAAAATCCATTACTGGAAAATCTCCAGGGAATGAGGCAAAGTAAAATTCTTCTGGGAACTTATAATCAGAAAAGGTTTACAGAATGCGTCAACCTGAGTTAAGAACAATGTTCGCATATTAACAGGAATACTTTCAGCCATTGTAGAGTGAAGGACAGTGAGCAAGCTTGGTTGGAAAAGATCCTGAATGCGATTTTGTGGGGGACAAGTTGAAACACCCCTCCACCTCTCTCAACGCGTAGCACTGTGCAACTCGAGGGCATTGCACTGGGAGCATGTGAAATCGAAGCGGGAGACTTACCTAGACTGGATGGCAGTAGAGAAATCCGTTACTGGGAAAATTCCAGGGAATGAGCAAAGTAAAATTCTTCTGGGAACTTATACCAGAAAAAGGTTTACAGAATGCATCAACCTGAGTAAGAACAATGTTCGCAGATTAACAGAATACTTTCAGGCCATTGTAGACTGAAAGACACCTGAGCAAGCTTGGATTGAAAAAGATCCTGAATGCAGATTTTGTGGGAACAAGTTGAAACACCCTCACCTCCTCTCAAACTGCGTAGCACTGGCAAATCGCGAGGAGCATTGCACCGGGAGATGCTGAAATCCCGAAGTGCGGAGACTTACTAGACTTGGGATGCAGCAGAGAAAATCCAGTTATGGGAAAATCTCCAGGGAATGAGGCAAAGTAAAATCTTCTGGGAACTTTACCCAGAAAAGGTTTACAGAATGCATCAACCCTGAGTAAGAACAAGTTCGCAGATTAACAGGATACTTTCAGGCTGAAAGGACACCTGAGCAAGCTTGATTGGAAAAAAGATCCTGAATGCAGATTTGTGGGGAACAGGATGAACAATCCATCCACCTCCTCTCAAACTGCGTAGCACTGTGCAACCGAGGCCATTGTACCTGGGTGCATGTGAAATCGAAGCGGAGACTTACCAGACTGGGGCCTTGACTCCTACACTTTTTAAAGAATAGGATTGAAGCCAGCTGTAAAGCAGCAAGAATAGGGGACACAATAGATCTTTTAGGTCGCAGTGTAACACCACCCTTCTATTACATACATACATACATACCTAGACTTGGGGCACTCTGACATCATACACTTTCTAAAGGAATAGGATTGGAAGCCAGCCGTAAACGCAAAGAATAGGGACACAATAGATCTTTTAGGTCGCAGTGTAACACCACCCTTCTATTTACATACATACATACATACAATTAACTCAGTATTAAAAATACATTATTCCTCATAGAAATAATAAAATATTTAATTAAATTAATAAACTACTTAATATTTTTTTTCTCTAATAAGTAATAAATAACCTTTATTTTGTTAATACAGTAAACTTACTTTTTCAACATGACCGTCAATAAACAAAATTGTTCAATATAATAAAGAAAATTATCCATACAATATATCTTTTTCCTATTTTAATAAACCCAACTCAATAAACGATGTTTATTAATTTTATTTTTTCAGTGTACTGGACGCATATCAATAATCTACATTTATTTAGTGAATTTTCATGGATAAAATGAAATGTGTCATAGAAACTTCATTTTTTTTTTTAATTAAAACCTCCACAAATTCTTTTCGCAACTATTGCACATTGCGTCCTACGTACAGAACGTAAAGTACTCGTTTTTCACGCTGGAAATTTCAATGAATCCACCAGACAGAATGTGGGTCGTAACTTTTCTAAAACGCAAAGCAAATATATAAAAACATAGACGACTAAATAATAAAACATAAGCCACTATCTCTACAGTTTTATTTAATTATTAATATTATTAATCTATTTTTGATTAATTTATGGTGTGCCGCAAAAACACCGTTTAGACGTGGCGTGGATGTAAAAAGAAAAGATCGTATTGTACTGCTCTGTATAGATATGCACTACACGCAGAGGGAACGTTAAAAGTAATAAATTTACTTCATATCTCATTATGATAGGGGATAATGTAAGCAGCCGCACATTCAGCTGTTTACGTCTAACTGCGCCGAACGTTTCAGAAACGTGTCTGGCCTACTCTGATGTCGTTAAATTAATAACTTTTTTACGATTGCCCCAATTTTCGGTCATTTACATATTACTAAATGCTTGCGGGTCCCGTCCGCGTTCTACGGGCGGTACCCCCGGTTACTGTAAAATATTTTAACGAGTCTTCACGTGGCGCCTGTATTCGTCGTCACATTTTATAGTTTATACTTTCGCCAGTTTAATGCGCTTTTGAAATTGTATTGTTACATTATACAGATTAGACGCGCCGGCCTGTGCGTTTGTGTTAAATTCTAGCGTCAATTTTTGGGTGGATTAACGATCAATTTTGTCTGATGAAATTCTGTTTATTATACATATATTATTGTATGATACGGTAGATCAACCGGTGTTGAACTTGGCAAGCAACTTTATTAAAAAAAAATAAACGTAGTACGGTTCGATTGTACTTCGTTTGTACCCGTTTGTACCACCTTCAGTTTCGTTTGTTCCTCAAAGGTTAAAAATATAGAAAGGGTCAAAAAAATTTCAGCAAGTAAGTACAAGTTATTCAAAAACGGACAACGTCAATCGAAAGAACATCGTTTGTACCCGTTTGTACCTCCATTTAACCCTAGTCCTACCAACGGTTTATCGTAACGTGTCCTACCAAGGTGTGCCTCACAGGCACACATCTATTTGTACACATTGTTGATGTAAATAATAGCAAAATATGCATTATTTAATTCATAGTAAGTATACAGTAAGATTAAACATATAGAAAGAATATTGTGTGTCAGAAGATATAATTAAAAATAGTACAAGATAGTAAAATATTTGAAAGTTATTTATGGTAGTTTGCAATTTGTGCACGTGAGTATTTTTCCTTGAATGTTCACCACAAACCGTTTGCTTACACTTATCACATAACTTGTGACATTCTGCTTTTTTTGATGGGCAAATATAGCAACGTTTTCGTTTTCTTTACTTCTCGAGCCGAAGACTCCCCTTGTGGTTGCTACTTGATTCAACGTAGTTTGTTATCAATGAAGTATGACTTTATGTAAGCCACTCAAACTACGACGTCTATTTGCCCCAGTACTAATTCTGTTGTAATTTCTCGTAAGAAATTTTGCGAAGTCTTCGTTTTTTGGAATATGCAGTCAGGATGGATATTTCTCCCAATGACAATGAAGCTACTCCACACACATTCAATTATATTGAAAAATAGACCAAAGGCCACCTATTAGTTTTGCGTTTCACTGAATATGTATGTACCATCTGATCAAGTGTTATCCACCCCTCCTTTCGTGGAATTGTAGTACTTATTGATTTCAGATTTATTTTTATTTTCCTCATCAATGTGGAGTCGTTGTGCATTGTAGATAATAATATGACACAGCGATTTTTCTTAGGTACATAAGATACCAAGTCATTGTCTTCTGAAACCAAGCAAGTTGCTTTCAATATTCCGTCGCCTGTGAGGTAAAAAATTTGGTGGTAGCAGCGCTTATTTTTTCTGAGCGTTCCTACACAAGTTAGGCCTTGGTAAGCAAACTGGATGCAAGCTCGTAGCTGGTGAAGAAGTTGTCGAACGTAATATTCCTTTTAGTTCTCAGAAAGGTTCACAAAGGTCTTCAACCACCTTTTGCGCTAAGTTTTCTGCCTCTGTTGAGACCTTCTTTTCCTAAGTACGGTATACCACGTAACGGATAACTAGTTCCACTATCGCATATCACCAAATTTTCATACCGTATTATCTGGCTTGCTTGGCAGGTACTGTCGGAAAGATACAACGACTCTAAAAGGCAACCAGTTTTTCATCGGATGGTTAGATTACTGCCAGGAAGATAATATTTTCAGCAAGTTTGTATTAAACGGTCCACAGGTCTCTAATTGCTTGCCAAGTTGTCCTTTTGCTTCGGAGGGGTTCTGGTCGCTTTATCGTCAAACGAATTAAATCTTAGTAATTGAGTAAATCTATTTCGTGACTTACACGCTCGATAAATAGGATTTCCATATAAGGATTCCATAGCTTCATTATAGTCCACCATTTCCTTGTTTATTTCTTCCAGCAGTAATCAAAAGCGCCAAGAAAGCACGATTTCAAACGTCGTCAACTGGTTTTCCACAAATCGCCAAGAATACGAACAGCTCCTTATTAGTGAAGTAACCACAATACCAATAACCGTATCATCAAAAAACAAATTGAATGCGTCACAAGGAGTATCACATGCACTCCAGGTGGAAGTGTTTCACTTTGTTCAAAGCTGTTGTAATTATGTTGTGTGCACTGTGTTTTCCTTGGCATCGGCTGGCATTCCACTCGGTTACCATCTTTTCAATAAAAGGTTTGCGAATGGCGGGCGGTTCATCATTAGCATCACTATCTCACTTCCTTCTTGTTCATCGCTTTCTCATCGCCAGTTTCTTGATAATCCGCTTCACTAGAAGAGGTTTCTCATTTGGCTCTTCTTCATCTCACCATCATTTACTTTCCTTCCCAAACTCATCACTTTCGTACAATGCATCGAGCAACTCCTTTTCAGTTAGTGCCGTCGTCGGTCAGTCAACCAATCGGTCCTACTTTCTACATATATTTCAAAACCAATAGAGCATAAAACAACAAATCTATTTTACTGGGTCAATCAAAACTTTATTTTGCTTACTGGTCTATACTATACTCTCCACTAGGTAAAAGAAATAAAAATAACCAATAGACATCTAAAACGGCCAATGCGTTCGTTAGAAAAGTTCACAAATACCTCGATAGCAATTGCAGTTTGTAAGCTGACAGTTTTAGCAAAACGATTTAGGAATTCTCCTTCATATGCAACTGGAAGTTCTTACATACAAGGGGAAAGTCCGAAATATAAAAGCCTATCTTATTACGGGGGATTTACCCAATACCTAGTGTTAAATAACGTAGCAATGCATTTATAGATAATAACAGTATGTGCCTCAAAGACACCACCTTGGTGGACGTGTCGGTAAATTATGTTTAATTTTTTTAGTTAAAATAGGAAAATATTTTTAAAAAATTTTTATGTCATTCTGTGTTAAATAGTTTATTTGAGAATACAAAATCCTCCAGTCTGTGGCAGTTAACTTACAATATTCCAGCATGTTTCAAAATCAATTGTGCTCAAAAGCAACCTTGGTAGGTTTAGGGTTTAAATCGTCTTTGTACATCCACCAAAACCGGCAAGTAGAAACATTTGAAAATAAGTAAGTTGGCGACGAGAAAATTTCGCTCAATTTTTGTGATATCGAAAACCCCAACGTATTTCAAAGAGCATGCGGTTGTGTACGCTCTTGTAACCTTTTTTACATGGCTTTTACTTCAACGAAACCGTAAAGTAATTGACAATTCAAAGATGTATGTCAAGAGAGAGAAAATTTGCTATTTTTTGAAGCCATCAAAAAACGGGCCAAGGCTATTCGAAAAAGCATCTGGTTAACCCCGTTTCCTCTTCCTACATGTTGTACTTCACCGAAACCGGAAGTATTGACCAATTCAAAATATGTCAAGAGAGAAATTGGCTATTTTTAAGATATCAAAAATATGACCAAGGCTTCGAAACAGCATCATTGTACCCGTTTGTACCTCTTTTACCATCGTTTACTTCAACAAACCACGGAAGTAGAAGCATTTAAGATAGTTGAGTAGAGAAATTTCGCTAATGGTTTGAGAACAGCAATGCCATTCGATTCAAATTCGTTGAATATGCCACACACGACTCAATTTGAAATATCTTTCTTTATAATCTCCCTAGCAAGGTCCATTAATAATTAGATAATAAGAAAAGTTATAATTGGTGTTAAAGTATATATTTACAATCGGTACCTGCAACCCAAAGATGAGGTGGAGAGATGATTGAAGTACAAACGATGTAAAATAGGTACAACGGGATACAAACGATTTTCTTCGAGTAGGGTTGTCCGTTTTTCGAATCTCAAAAATTAGCGAAATTTCCTCTCGCCAACTACTATTTTCAAATGTTCTACTTCCGGTAGGTGAAAGTAACAAACAATTAAAGGAGTAACAAACGGTACAAACGATGCTCTTTCGATAGTTGTCCGTTTCTAATAACTCTATACTTCTTCTGAATTTTTTTTTTAACCCCTTTCTATTTTTTAACCTTTAGGTTACAAACGAAAACGAATGGTACAAACGGGTACAATACAATGCTTCGTTCGAATGACGTTGTCCATTTTTGAATATCTTGTAACTTGCTTGCTGCAATTTTTTTTTAACCCTTTCTATTATTTTAACTATTGAGTACAAAACAAAACTGAAGTGTACAAACGGTCACAAACAAGTACAATCAACCTACTGGGGTATTTTTTTTAATAAAGTTGCTTGCCAATTAACACCGTGGTAGATCATACTTATAACCATTTATTTTTATGTAGTACACCAGCTCAACTGCTAAGTTTTACGAGACCAATAATAGTTCTAGGCAGAGCAATAAGGGTATTCCGTCTTGTACTCTTATTAATGTTATAATAATAAATATGTTATCGATTCTAACATGTGTATAACTACTGTTCTGCTCTGTCAAACAGGGAAGTAATAACACTTTCTTAAATGGAAATATGTTGACAAGAGTCATAATTAAATACCTATTAGATGCTATGGTTTATATATTGTTAGAATTTTTTTTTACTATGTATTAAAGGTTAAACCCAAAAACGTTTTATTTTGATTAATTATTTTTTTTTCAACCAGTTTAGTTTAAGTGTTAGGTATAGTTGTTAATTGTTTTTACATGTTTATTCCAAATTTTGTGCATCAGTCAGTTGTAATTTTGAAAAAGTTGTGGTGTACCACAACCAAACGTTAATTAAATGCATTTCTTCACAATTTGAGTATTGTTAATTGTTAACGAACAATCAAAATATATTTTCATAATTTTTTAATTTCTCATCGGGTTTTGTAAATATCTTTCCATTGATGCCATGATGTGCTTGCACACATTAAAAAAGAAAATTTTCAATGAAAGAATTTTCATTTAAGTAAAAAAAAAAATCATGTTCACGCAAATAAATATATTCTGAAACAAATATACTGTTATTAATCTTAAGAAAAAAAATATCATATTCCAAAAATGCGTTATGAATTAAAAAAACTTACTACTAGTTAAACATTGCAGTCTCAGCCTAGTATGTAGATTATCTTAGTACAAAGAAATTTTTATGAAGAAGCTTTTTTCATCAAAGAAATTATGAAATTACACTAAAGAGAAATACACTTTAATTCAAGAGATACCTTGGTTGGAGAGAAGACTTTACGAACTAAAATTGTTATTTTGAAAGAAGATTGTAGTTATTACAAACAATACTACGTTCAAAATGTATTTTTCTTGTTATATAAAACCTCACTAACATCAACGAGACTAATAAATCCCTATCAGTTCTATTTGTATAATGAAATTTTTATATAATAAAAAAATAATTTTAGAAAATATAGCCATTTTGTAAATAAAACTACAATCTTCTTTCAAAATAGTTTAGTTCCAAGTGAAAGTCTTCTTTTCAGATTTTTTACTTCTTGTATCATAATAATAATTTACTACTATTAAACATCATTATAATTTAAAAAAAAAAATAAAAAATAACATTCAACATAACTTATTTTTATTTATAATTTTGCGTTATAGGAAAAAACATATACCAGCACCTAAGCACACACAGCCACAAAGAATTTCTAATTTTCCCGCAACGATGCAATCAATTCTACGATACACTTAATTTCAGCTTTTCTTCGAATATCGCATCACTTGTGCTCCTTATTAACATTCCAATCTCGGGTATCTAAGGAACCAATTACATGAAAACATATACTTCACAAATAAAAGTAATAAGAAGATGGGTATAATAGTGACATATTTTCACTTGTAGTCAAATAACATTCAAATGTAGGCCATGCTTTTTATTTTATTCACCTCATGAACACAAATAATTATTATATAATTTATACAGCCTATGCCAGCAAAACATCATAACTTCAATTATGTTAAAGTTTGTAGACCAAGAAAGCTAGCATACTTAAATCAATAAAATTAGAAATTAGACCAGATATGTTCATTACAAAATGAAAACATACCTTCGCATGGGGATAAAATGTTGTACACTTCAAAGTGGTTCAATCTTTCTTTGACATTTTGCAGCCCGTGAGGCATAAATGGCAGAGAAGAAATTAAAATTAGTAGGCAAATTTGTAAATCTTTAATTAAAAACTTAAGTAATCTTATAAATTAGTCCCAAAAGATAATTACTTTGAAACTTCCATTATCAAAAGCTTTAAGACTTCTGCAGTTAAAAATAAAACATAAACCTTCACATTACTTACCAACTTCCTACTATTATATATACAATTTAACGTATATTAGCACCACCGCAATTCACATTGCTACTTCATGCATCACACAACTACGCATATTGGTAATCTCGAGTTCACGAGCAAAGCACCCCACCCGCAAAAATACATTATAGATTTTAAAAACGCAATTGCACTAAAATAATACTTATAAGATTACCTCAAATATTAAAATCTTAATAAAAGAATTATTTCTTAATCAAATATCTGATCCATGCTTTCGTTGCCTCTTTTATTTCGTAGATCGCAAAAATTTGTTTCTTGAGAAAATATATGTTTCTTAAAACAAGCTTATAACTAAGTAAATATCGATGTAAACCAGGTAAATAGTGTTTCGAACAAGAATAATTTCTTATTTCAAATACAATATATTTGAAAAGAAGTAAAAACTTTTTAAAGAAAT
>RXPK01000510.1:0-49775 GCA_004143645.1 Protaetia brevitarsis | reverse complement strand
AAAACAAAAGCATCATTTTAGATTTAGTCCAAAATACCCTAAATATTTCAGTTTTCCTGGGATTTTGACGTATATTTAGCTTGGCGTCGTATGTTTTTTTAAGGAAAAAAGCGAATAAAAAATCAAAGCGACACACATAATATCCATACGTTATAATTTCCATGGCATATTATTAATCGTAATTTTTAAGCGATCTTGTTCTCTTGTCGTTGTAATCGTCGCTTCGAAAAAGATCCAGCATTCTGGAACAACGTCACGAAAGATCCTATGCATTAAAGATATTTCGCAAAAAAAAACCGCCCGAACAAATAGGCGATGCCGAATTAAAAACCTTTTATGGATCGTAAAATAGTAAGTTTGTCGTTTATAGAACTATATTATTTTAAGTACTTTATAGTGAATTTTAACTTTCAAAACTTGGTATTGGTTTCATAATCTCACTTTAATGTCAAAGTGTATTGTTAATAAAATACTTACTCCTTATTTTAAATGCATTTCTTACCTCAATGTTTCGATCAAAATTAAAAAAAAAATTTATTTAAAATTCCTGGTACACTTAGAGAAATAAAATTGCTACTTTTTTGCAGTTTTAAATATTTATTGAATGATATAACCATGAAATGATGAAACACATGATTAAAACTAGCAGTTGCTTTTTGCTAAAGTGTCATTCACATCATTCAAGTCAACAAGATTGAAGATTCAACAACAATTCTTTCGTTGATTTAAAATTATATAATTTTGTTTTTACACTAAGTAGTTCCGTGTATGCATGACGTATGGTTGCAATAGTTTATTAACTGCAAAGATGCAAAATAAAAATCATAGCAATAAATATACTACATAGGTTTATATATATATATTGGTTTAATTATTTATTGATCCAACAAGATGGGCGAAACCAGATATTTGTAAACAAAATATACACGTACAATTAGTGGTATAGTTATCTATATTACCGACTACAAATATGTAATTAGACTATTAAATATAGATGATGCTCGTAATTTTTATTTCGTATTAAATATACTTTTGACTATTGGCGATTATATTCTGATAGGCGAGTTATCAGCAGAGTGGTCAACTTTCGTCTGCGCGCCAGGTCAGTACTAAGGCAATAATCCTCCAAGTTGAAGCTTTATATATTTTACTTAATACATATTGTCTTTCATTATAACGCATTGGAATATATATTCAAGGGTGGTTTCATTACCTTGCAATGTGCAGCGAAGATTTACCCGTATTTCTTGTAGATGTCTGCTGCTGCGGCAAAAGGGTACGCTAACATTTCGATTAAACTAGTCAACAATACATACTCAGTGGGTGTAAAGGAAGCATTTGACTGATTTAATTTAAAATAAGTATACTCAACTAAGGATAAGACCAGAAAATGGTTAAATTAACCAATTAATTTGATTGGATAATACATATTTTTGTTAATTCAACAATTTCCCTTTTTCAGTGTACCGTTCAAGCATGTTCCATTTACATTTTCGATAATTATATCAACCACAAGAAATCTTCTTTCTGGTGGGATTATCAAAGATTGTATTACATATGCTTACGAGTTATATCAACAGTATAAATGCTTATAAATTCCTTAACGTTAATATTTAACTTGTAAAACGTAACAAAAATAGCATTTAGTTAACTGAGAAACGGTTAATTGAACCATTCTTTTTCACTCAGTGTTATAGAAACCAAGTCGAATTAACAACAGCAACAATTTCTTATGTATTAAAGAACAATATTTGTTGTTGAAAGTAGAAGTATCGTGTTTTTTTTTTATATAAAACGGCAAACAACAAATAAAATACTGGCAAAATTACTATGAAAATGAGACAAAATGGGATTGAAAATAAACCAAGAGAAAACAAAAGCATCATTTTAGATTTATTCCAAAATAGCCTAAATATTTCAGTTTTCCTGGGATTTTGACGTATTTTTAGCTTGGCGTCGTATGTTTTTTAAGGAAAAAAAGCGAATAAAAAATCAAAGCGACACACATAATATCCATACGTTATAATTTCCATGGCATATTATTAATCGTTAAGTTTTTAAGCGATCTCTGTTCTCCTTGTCGTTGTAAATCGTCGCTTCGAAAAAAGATTCCATACATTCTGGAACAACGCAACGAAAATCACTATGCAATTAACAGATATTTCGCAAAAAAAACCGCCCGAACAAATAGGCGATGCTGAATTAAAAAACTTTTATGGATCGTAAAATAGTAAGTTTGTCGTTTATAGCCCGTCGTACGTAACACTGGCTGAAAGCGTTTTCAACGATTAAACTAATCTTATAATTCCCCGACGGGCCGCTAATAATCACCGGGCTCCTGTTTTGGGCGAGCGCATTAATCATTTCGACAACAGCGCCGTCAATTAAACCATCCAATAAAGTTCGATGATTAAATTAGTTCTGATGGAATTCACAAAAAAACAGAACTACGGCAACTTTATTTAAAAAATACATAATTTAACGGGTCCATGAGTATCCGATGTGTGTCTATGTATTGGAAATCCGTGGACTACAAATAAAAAAATATCATCAAATCCCTGGCTAATAATAGCTAAAAAGCGTTGATAAAATTTAATAACTCTGACTGATGCTTATAAATATCGTATTGTTCTCTTGTTAAATTATTACTGAAAACACAGTAAAGATATTTATGGTCGTTATTCTTACAGACGTCTGGAATATTATTTTAAGCTTACCATCATTCGAAAAAAAAACCTTTGGAGTCGTATAAGAGAGAAATTTAGCTAATTTTATCGAATCACCATGCTTCCTGATGACGTTAACGGCGACAAGGAAATGGACGCGATATAACGTTACATTAAAAGAGATACTTTATTCAAGAATCTTAGTTTAAAATAAGCAGTCCAGTAGAGTATTTAAAGTTGTGGTATACACAACATAAATATTAGCACAGCATGTGTTTTATGAGAAACTCGACCATTAGTCCCAATTTAGATACAATTTACTTGTTGATTTTTCACGTTCGTGAATACGCAGCTATTTATAGTCGGACGCTACATATATAATGAGCATATTTTGTAATTATGACTGTATAAATCTCATTTTTTCGTTAAAATTTGTTTGTACACATTTTATTGTCATAGTATTCTAATTGAAAAGAGAATATAAATTCTATTTAGGAAAATTATGTAAAAATCACCTCGTAATTTGTGTTCTTTATGAGTTAGATTTTTGTCTACTTTTCCCATCCCAGCATTTCGTTTGATTACGTTCATCTATGATCATTGTACAATTGTTTTAACTTCTAGACATATATAAATGCGCATGCGCATATTATAGTATAGTTCAACCACCCCTAACAGCCAGAAATATTACATAGATATTTTTAAAAATATATTTTATAAATATTTTTCGTGAGAGGTTTTTTGAATATTTTTTTCATATTTTTTTTTCTAAATATGTATAAATTTCAATTAAAATATTTATTCAATATTTTAAATTAATGTAAGCGCTATATTTTTTTCTAAACTATTTATATGAAAGTGAGATTTTTTTTATGCAATCCGTTTTATTTGTCAAAATGAACTTATAATTGTTCTTGGTTATTTAGAATGTATAACTTCGTTCACGAAAAGTTTGAACATACATACAGTTTGTCTAAAAGCAAGAACTTTGTTTTTCACACTCACCATACAAGTTGTTATAATGATAATTCTTGCATCTTTTAAGGCATACTGAAGGTTTATCAATTAATCACGTATTTTTTTAATTGAAGTGTTCTTAAATAAAAAACAAACGATATTATTATCATTTTATTTGAATAAACCAATAAAATGAAAAATACTCATTTTTAAGTCCAGCCTTGGCTGGTGCCAGGTACAACCTTATGGCTTTTTTCATATCTTCGGTAGTGGCGCTCTGATGGCGTTTCCTTGTGGCCTCTTAAACAATGCTAATTGTATTAGATCATACCATGAATAAAACATCGTGACAACATTTATAACACCTTACTAATACATTTGAAGCATTTACAATAATTGGAGTGTTAGCTACATTCTAATAACTTACATACTTATTTTTACTTTATTTCATAATATTTGAAAACAATTCTACGTACAAACAATAAAAACAACACAACGTATTCTAACCTCTATTTGAGAGTTATGACGCTTATCTACGAGATGAATCTCTTGAGTCAAATCAACTAGCAATTTATCTTGGTAGATGCAGTACATATATGATGCATAAAATTCCTACAATTATATTATAAACGATCTTCTGTACATAGCGATATTGAGCATTCCAATTATTTATAAATGCCATCATGACATGTTATAAGTTTTGCTTACCTCGTAGTCACCACAAAACCTAAAACACACCCCCAACAATTAATTACACAGTTACCCTAATCTGCCCTAATCGTATATTATTATAATACTATAACATGTAACGAACGAACGAATGAAAACGTGATGATACGCACGTGCGTATGCATTCTATGTACCTAACATAGACGCATAAAACAATACTAAATCATATAACACCGGCACTGTAATGAATAGAGGTGTTGTGTTGACGTCGCAACTTACAAATATTACAAATAATATAATACAAAACGCAGATATATTAATAGAAAAGTTCAGCGCTCAACTTAGATACTAATTAAATCATATTAGATATATCTTATCTAATTTAATCTTATAAACTTCATTTTAAATAGGTACATACCTACTTAATATGTATGCATATTTTACCCATTTATATTATTCTTCCTACGCACCAAATGTTACAAAAGCAAAAAATTCAATCTTTTTTTTTATATGAAATAAATATTTACAGAAATACAAAGCCAAAATATTCTTGCAGAGTTATGAATAATATATTGAGAAAACATTTGCAATAAAATATTATTAATGCTACATAACATATATATTTTTTAAATGTTTTTCCTAATATTATTTCTATATATATTTTGATCCATATTAGTATTAATTACCTAATATTCAAGAAGATTTAATTTTTTTAAATATTTTTACTTTTACTTTTTTGGGGTCAATTTTAAAACATATAACTCACAGACATTTGCTCCCGGTTTATGAGTGGCCGCTACACACTAAAAAATAGTTGCAATTCGTATTCAAAATTTCACTAACGCATACAGTAAAATTACCTAAAATTAGCAAATATATCTAATGCTTTATATTAATTTTCCCAATATTTGATAACCACGCCATACGTTGCTGGAATTACTTTGAATAAGAATTGCACATTTTTTGCAACATTTTTTTTAATGTATGCGTTCGCGCACTTTTGCGCATGTCACAGTAAAACAAACAAATTAAAAGTTTGCTAATAGTTGAACCTGATTCACTCAACAATAACTCTCAAAAATTTCACTTCAGTAGAAAACAATAGCAGACTGCTATTGATAAGCATATTGAGGTTAGTTTGTTGATTTTCGAAGTAATAATTTGGTTTACCCGTGTTAAGGTTAATGAAATATTTATTATATTTTATAATTAGCATCGAACCATTCGCAAATCTTAAAAATTGCGGGCATTTATTTATTTTTGCAAATCTGCAGGATTTGGAGCATGCAGCGGAAGCCGTTTATCATCGGCGAAAAGACCTGTGTGTGGATGGTGAATCAGGTTATTAATACATATTAAAAATAACTATTTAATGAAACGCCACAAAAATTGCGGTTCGAATCAATCTACATTTAGATTAAAGCTACAGTTAATTTATTTAATTATTCATGTGCGAATTTTAAAACAATATAAAAATATTGCTATTTAATAGCAATAGAATTTTAATAAATTGTAAAATGTTTCATTTTAATTTTAAAATGTCCTATTCGAGTTTTAAAATCATTTGGTATCCCTTGATTTAAGTAACTTTGAGTAATCAAATAAATGGGTGAACACGTGGAATCATGATTAAATGGGCCGTATAAAACAACTCGTCATCAAGCCAGGTCGGGGTCAAACCACTTCGTTACCAAACCCATAAATTAAGCAAAAGATGCCACAGCAGTAGCACTCACTAATATAGATAACTGCATTATCAGCTTGCGCGGCGATCAGTTACTGGACAAGAGTTTGGCGTGTGATTCCTAGAGGGCGCACATGTAAATTCTCGATCTCTTAAGTGGATGATCGAGGATAAAGCTTAAGATACGATAGCGGTCATCCTTGTCCAACTTGAATTAGATAAATCGTGACGCTTTTCCCACATCAAATCCAATGGAAATAAGAAAAGGCGAATCGTTCTTTAGAATAATTGTAGCAAAAAATACAATGTTCCTAAATTATCTCTTGAGTTTAAAATAAAAAATCCAGGACACAAAGAAACATTGGACCCTAGCACAGTATTGTCTGAAGAGGGAGAGGTACAGCTGATTCAGTGGATAAATGGCAACAAAAGGATTCCCTCGAAATAAAGACAACATGTTAGATAGTTTACAAAGATTTCTGAAGGATAATCCGTGAAGAAACCCATTCAGAAACAATAGAGCTGCCTGAGGCTGGTTTAAGGCATTTCTAAGACGCCATCCAGACATAATTGCGAGAACAAGTGAAGCCGTATCTGCTGCAAGCAGTTCCGTGTCAGAATCATTCGAAAATGGTTCAAGAGTATAGAGCAATATATAGAAAGCAAGGGTTTGAATGATATTTTGAAAGATCCGACTAGGATATACAATGCAGATGAGACGGGTTTTCAAGTGTGCCCATCGACGGGAAATGTGTTGACTTTCCATAAATCAATCTGAATTTTGCCAGATAATTATTATTTATGTTTACCTGCCCATTAGTTCTGCATATTTTGGATTTTGTGAGGTTGTCCAATAAATATCAGCAATATGTGCCATAATTATGAAAACTGTTCAATAACTGTGTTTTTTGTAGGACTTTCCATGATTTATTTTTGTACTGTCACTTAACAAACCATTCCCATAAATGGGCTAATAAATTAACTGTAGTCTCAGCTGTACAATAAGATATGCAAATCTATTTTATAAGAGACTGACATTTTTCTAATAATTTTACTGAACGAAAAGTCCTTAGCTGTCCAATAATTATATGTGACAAAAAAAAGTGATGTTATTGCTTGAAAATTGATTGTATTATTGTGATAATTTATCATGTTTTTTTCTTGTATAGAATGTACGTTCCCAATAATAATGCAGTCAATTTTCAACCAATAATTATATAAGAGGAAAGCAGTAGGATATGCATTCAAATTCCGCGCTCGTAATGACGCAAGCGTCCTCTATGGATTAATACCAGAACCTTTCATCGTTAAGTTAACCATCTCTAGTGTTATTTTTAATAGCGACTAAAGTAGGTTTGCACTCAGAGGGACGTTGATGACGTTTGCTAGGTAGAAATTCGAGTTCGACTTTAGTGTTCATTGCTTTTGTTGGTATGGCGATTCCTCCATTAAACCATGAGTAGTCCCCTGCTGTGGTGATTATAACTATATTCAAGGTTTTTAAGTTATTATTAATTAGGAACATACTCGTTAAAATAAACAATAAAAATGCGTAGGTACTTTAGGATGTTAGGTTGTATACGAGCGTACCCAATAATCAACTCCAACAGAGACGCGATACAGTGCTAAAAAATCATCTTCATTTTCAATAATAGCAGCCAGTCTATTTATATGCGCTTATTCGTGATGTTTAGATATTCGTTAGTTTATGATGCACTTTAGGCTATTACGAACTGCATACTAAATGGAACCGTTAAAGTTATGGAAGTTTGAAATGCTGTGACGTTCCAAATATAACTCACTCATTAAGTATTGATCTCAATGCAAACTAAAATTAATATTAATACTGTTAATGTAGGTACACTTCTCACAGGAAAAAATCGAGACACTAGCAATCGTGAATTTTAAAATTTATTGGGTGTAAATGCAGCTTTCAGGATATATGCACTTATCAAAGCCGTAAATCACTTTTTTGTGTGTTTTATTGCGATCAAAAGTAAAGACTAAAAATTTAAACAGAAATATAAATATATATAGAGAAGAAGGTTTATACATTAAATAAACACATTGGAATTTCAGTGGCGGTGTTTTCTTAGAAATACCGAATACGGAAATATTAATGCAAAGAAAATACATAACAACTAAAAGGCCTCTTGAGTAGACGGCACTATTTAGAAATACACATATATGTATTTAACTTGTTTGATGTTATGTAGAGATAATTCTCTTTTTAAGAAAACGTTTGGCCATGGGACTTCAAAATTATATTATCTATTACTATGATATTAATTACTTAGTTTGATTTATGCCCGCAAGTAATGCTTTAGCGACAGACAATATGTCAATCAGCCTCCTGAGTTTTTGAACAATGTGATTTTTACATTGATTAATTACAGTATTATTGAGGTATTCATTATTGTTGTTGTTTAGTATTTTTAAATATTGTATTACTACAAAATATTTTTCTATGTATTAAAAAATTACCGAAAACAGTTTAAGATTACTTACAAAATGTTTAAAGTAATTAATTTCGCAAAGAAATTATTTATTTTATTAACCCTCGGTTTATTGTATTTTCAAGAAATATATCTTAACTATCGCCTGTGTCATCCAATGTCATTCTATTTTATTGAAATATAGCTAACACTTTTGGTCTGTAACGCAGCTTCAGGCAGTAGCAACGAAAAAGTATTAAATGTATCAAATTCAAAAATAAATATTTTAGCACTAACTGAGATTGACGAACAATATACGTTCTTACAATGTTTGTTATGTATTATAAATCCAATAATATTTTAAATAATTGTTAACAAACATGTGCTACATAAAGACAGTTTGTAAAGAGACCCAGTGTTGGCCATATTTCAAGAAAATAGATTACGCAGGCGATAGCTAAGATATATTTCCTGAAAATACAATAAACGGAGGGATCATACAATAAATAATTTCTTTGCGAACTTAATTGCTTTATTTAAGAATTTTATAAATAATCTTAAACCTGGGTTTGGTAATTTTTTATAGATAGAAGAGAACTTTATGGCAATACAATATTTAAGAATATTAAACAACAATAGTAATTAATACATCAATAATAGTGTAGTCAATGAATCTGTGAAAATCACATCCCAAAACTGAGGAGGCTGACTGACATATTGTCTATTGCTAAGCTAATACTCGCGAACATAAATCGAAGTAACTAATATCAAAGCAGCACTAACACGTAACAATATTAAATAATATCCCATCACCACATGTTTTCTTGAAAGAGAATTATCTCTACATAACATCAAACAAGTTAAATACATATATATTTCTAAATGAAGCCGTTTATTAAAGAGTTCTTTTGTTGTTAGGTATTTTCTTTTTCATTGGTATTTCTAAAGGAAACGCCGCCACCGAAACTCTGATTTCTTTATTCTATACATAAACCTTTTTCTCTCTATATATTTATTTTTCTCTTTAAATTTCTTGTCGTTACCTTTGATCCCAGTAATATACATAATTAAGTGATTTCTGGCTATGATAAGTGAATACGTCCTCCGAAAGTTGCATTTACAATCAAGAAATTTTGAAATTCTGAATTGCTGGTGTGCCGATTTTTCCTGTGAGAAGTGTACATACAAAATAGTCCATTCCAAAATACAATCCTGTTATATATTGTAGGAATTTTATATATCATTTTATTGAAGCTACCATAATTTAGTATCGTATAGAGAGAACTCATTAAATTGTTTTGTTAAATACTGTCCTCTGTGTAAAACCTACGACCTAGGAGTCTATTGTTCCGTCTAGAGTGTCGTGGGTTCAAGTTTGGTTTATTATTAACGTTTCAAAAAACATGTGTATATACACACGAAGAAGCATGCGACTACAGTCAAACCGTTTGATTTTCTTTCATTGTGTCAAGGATTTCCTTTCTTCAAACGGTACGAGCAGACATAAGGAACCTCGAGGATAAATAACTATTTTAAATTTTGCAACGCGTTATTTTTACGACACTTCAATAAATCATCGTTAAGTAGAAACTACTTCTTAATAGTGTGGTGTGGTGCAGGGGGAAGGGCCACTCACGCTACCGGAATTTATGAATCATTATTTTTGGGAATTTCAAAATTTCAGGCGTCTGTAGTCAATCGGCAGTAGTAAGGACACCGTGTGCCAACCTCGGCCCGTTGAAAAATGGATCGATAAATCTATTACACATTATTGCCTAATGGAGCAATCGTTTTCTCTTATTGTCGTAATATGTTGTAATGCGTAGGTGTTTTATAATATTTATCAGGTATGGCTGCTTCTTTGTTGCATAGCAATAAAGTGAGAAAAACTGTCTTTATTTAGGAATTCGGTTATTAGTTTTTTTTTTTTTTTTTTTTTTTTAAGGGGTGGTAACGCCTAAGCTATATGATTAGCTTATCAGGCCCCCTCAGAGCCAAATCTCCCTCCCTAATCAACATTACGACCCCGGAAAAAAACCGATTATCGTAATTGACCAGAGCGAGATTTGAACCCCGGACTCCGCACTGATAGCCAAGCGTGGAAGCCACTCGACTACCAGCCAGGCAAGTGTGCAAGTGCATTTAAGTGTGTTATTTATTAATTAGTTAGCCAATATACTATGAGATTCAAAATGATTGTCAATTCCGCTCCTATAGATAGTAGCAGGGTGTAGGTATATGCCGCGTGTTTGTAATGAAGGTTTGAACTAAGTCAGTGTTGGAACATAAGAAAGTAAACGGATCTGTCATAAATAAGGAAAACGTAACCCATATTTGAACTCGCCTTATATAAACGACTATGGCTTGGTGTTTCTGCTTGTAAAAATGAAATGTAATTAATTTAACTTTACTAAATTATGATTTTACAATTCAGTACTAACTGGTGTTTAACTAAATTTATTTATTACTTTAAATTATAACATATAATTAGTATAACTATTAAGTGACAAAACTGCATCTCTCAGTTCTTCTATGGTATGCATGCGGTTTCTATAGATCCTATTTTTTAGATAGCCAACATGAAGTAATCTAATGGGGTTAGATCAGGCGATCTTGGTGGCTATCTTTGTGCTCTAACGACCCTGTCAGCAAAAAACTGTTGAAGATATTGGCAGGTTTGTCGAGCAGTATGTGCTGGAGCATTATCGTGCTGAAAATAACCTGCTTCAAGCTCATTTTCTTGTAACTTTGCAATAAACAATTCCAACATCTGTCGGTAACGTTGGGCTCTTACAGTTTCCTCGAAGAAAATTGGCCCTATTATTTGTTGCCTGGACATAGCTAACCAAATTCTAACTTTTATGGGATGCAATTGCGTTTCTCGAAATTCGTGTGGATTTTCTGCAGACCAGATACAATAGTTTTGTAAATTGATATAGTCTGTTAGATAAAACCAGGCTTCATCCGAGAAAAATGATTTGTTTAGCAAGTCATCGTCCCTTAAATTGTTATTAAACCAATGACAATATTTCAATCGCCTATCGTGATCTAATGGTAATAATTCCTGTACCGTTGAAACTTTATAGGGATGAATGTAACTTTCTTTTGACAGCTCATTGCGCTGAAGTGTATGATAAGCCTATAAAATTATAAAATGTAATAAACTATTTCACTTAATGTTAATATTGATTTTTTACCTGTTTGTTGAGCTATTACCACAGATAAATTCCCTTATTTTCTTACAGTATTCAGAAATACTATTGTTGGTGACATTAGATGTAAATATAAACGATTTGAAAAAAATTATAAGATAAATAATCGAAAGATACTACAGCACCCACGCCAATGTCGCTAAATGTGAAGAAAATTCATTTAATGTATGAAATTTGTATGTAGCTAACTTCGCTCATTCAATTGGTAATAAGTATAGATAAATTTTTCCGGAAAACAGTTTTTTTCTTACGACAATCATTTTGAATCTCATAGTATTCTATTCCGCGACAAAATCTGTCTGTGTATATTTTTGTTTGTAAATGCTTAATGTGCTAACGTCGACACAGTTACAGACAATAACCGTGAACCTGTGACACCTTTGTGATGACGAACGTACCAACATAAAAAAAAAACCCTAGTCTAAGGGCACTTATTGCGAAGTCAAACGTATTCTTTTTTTGACAAAAATATTACATGAAAAGGTGTTATTTCATGAAAATAAGGTAGTTTAAACAATTTAGTACTCGGTAATAACAGTTATTGGTTGAAAATGCGGGTTTTTTCAAGATTTCGACGTGTTTTGTGTGGTGACATAACCTGAAAATCGCATCTTTTTTTTAAGAAAAAAGTGTAAACGACATGATCAGCAGTAAACACTCAATCGTGATTCTGGAGTCATTTTACACTCATCCAGTACAACATTTTGATCCTCAGAGCGGCCGGGCTGTTCTTTATATTACCTAAATGCAAATCATGTTGAGGAAGCTGTTCTCATATACAGATAACCACGTGTCTGTATATGAGAACAGCTAAAAGAACATTTTTGATTAACTCGCATCACATTTAATAACTTATGGACACAGTATGAAGATTGGAAAGGACATTTGTGATTTGTTAGCCATCAGAGTGCATCGTTCTGTGATGTTAAGAAGGATTTCGATATAAGTCAAATGAAGTAGCTCTAGGTGAATATATGTTCTGCGCTCTTACCCTCTACCGAGGAGCCCAGAAAATAATGCTGTAACCCAGAATGGATTCAACTATAGCATAACAAGAGCAAGTCTGCCATTTGGTTCACCACACTGGTCAGCAAAAGTTAAGTTGTGATCCAATGTGATTCCAAAAAATTGCACAAACTCCGATTCTGGTAGGTATGAACTTACCTTGATACATCACGTTTATGGAGTAATCTTTGCTTCTACATGTAAAATGTAGGGACTACGTTTTCTTAGTGTTCAGGAACAAACGATCGTTTACACACCAGTCCACTAATTGAAAAGACGTTGGAAGTGTTGTGAAGCGTAGAATTAAGGAAAGTACTGATGAAAACACGTTTTTTGCAATTAGTGCCGTAACCATACCATTTATTCCACTAGTGCCGTAATAGGGTCTATTACAGCACTAGTTGCGTAATAGAAATGGAACATTTAAGCAGATTTATTTTAAGTTGGTCACATTGCAACAGAAATGGAGATGTCAATATGACATTTTATAAGCAAGTTTGAGGTTATTATATTAAAATTCATTGTAAGATTTGATATTTTTAATTAATCTTTGAAATAGTACAACTATTATAAACATTTATATTAACGTTTGAATTATCTTTCGAAGTGATAGTGATACCGTGTGCAGTAGAAACATTCTGTTGAAAATTATCGTTCTCTGCGATAGTGATATTGCTTCTGTTGGAGTACTCAAACTGTGAACCATTCCCAGAAGTTCCAGGTAGATTCACATTATTTACCTGTGCAAACATATTTCCAACATCAATTTTATTTTTCATAGAAGAGGCAACGTAACCTTCAGCAACAGCCGTGCTTTTCCAGCCACCTAATCGTTTTATAGTTAAAATATCACCTCCAGTATTTGCTATATGTGTCGCACTGGATCTTCTAAAACAATGTCCTGTATAAAGATGAGGATCTGGTAAATGAAGAAAACTGGCAATTTGTTTAGGAACATTTCCCATGGTGTTAATACCGATAGGGCTAATAATTAAGCAGCCATGACGATAAGTTAGAAAAAAACGTTTGTGAGTAACTGTTTTAGGCCGCAGATTATTATATTTTTTATAAGTTCGATGCAGTTTACATCAGTCACTGCGAACATTCTGGGTACATTGTTTTTTGTTTTAGGTGTGTTGACTATAATGGAATCGGAATCGTATTGAAGATCTTCCACACATATATTAATTAATTCTTCTCGCCTACAGGCTCCATTATATCCTATTATCAAAATAACCTAGAATATAAAGAATTTACAAAAAAGTAACGAAATAAAATCAACACTAACCTTTATAGCTAAGTATATTTTATCATCGGCTTGTTTAAAAAATCTATGAATATCTTCTTCTTCTAAAATTTTAGATTTTTTTGTTTGATAACTTTAGATAGCCGTTTTAATAAATGCTTGAATTTCATATATTTTGATATATCCACATTTCTATGTACATTTAAACACGATCTTAACATCGAATAAATCGACCATAATGATGACGATTTATAATCTTTACGTAGCATTTCAAATAAGCAAGTAAGACGTTCTCAGAAATATGAAGAATTTCCTTTTCTTTGCACCATTTTTCAAAATTTTTGTATCGCTTTTGATACATAGTGTACGATTTCTCCGGAAGTAAATTATTAATGGTTTTTTCAGCAATTTGCCGTATTTCAGGCGGAGTGCATGAAAAAGTTGTAGAACTCATATTAAATATTATAATATAGTTGCTTTAGTAATATAATATATAACAAATTTCAAAAATGTGTCAATTTTAAATTAACTTGTCAATTTAAATCTTGTGCCAAACCAAGGTGACAACTGGTGACAACCGCCACAAAATTTCCTTAGATTATCAAATTTTTCTCGACGGCTTTTACAAAAAGAGAAATTTTAAAACTAATTGCAAAAAATAGCATAAAAGACACGTTTCATTTGACATTAAAGCACTCATTCAGTTAAGAAACTCGTGGCTACGCCACTCGTTTCTTAAACTCTGAATTCGTACTTTGAAACGTCAAAATGAAACTTGTCTTTTAATATACTATTAGCTGCTGTCAATCAGAATCCATCAAATTTAACAGGGCAAATTACACAGGACGCTATTACCTCACCCACAGCAGTGAAAATTTGATCAAAACATAAGTACCACCCAAGCAAGCTGAAATTTTAACATTAGATACGATGTTAGAAAAAAACAAAACCGAGTTCATATTTGAATTACGCGTGACTAGGGCTATTAAAATATGGTCAGGTGCGCCAGAAAACAATGATTAGCACACATTTAACTCCATCTTTCTTGACGTAGTAGAAGTTTTACAATATACCCCTTATAGTTAAGTGCATGTTCATACCTATATTGGGATATTATTCAATTGAGCTGGGCCATATTTCACGCCTGCAGAGTTAAATCCGGTTTTTCAATTGATGCATAAAGCATTCGGCCCCTCCAGGAATTAATTACGTGAAATCTTCGTCTTGAAGGCTGATAATTGCGTGTAAAAATATCATTTAGAGGCACATTTCCCAGCCAGTCGTGATTTATTACAGCGGTATCTGCGCTATAGAAAAAGTAGGTACTGAAAAAAGCAGTGGTAAATATCTCTGACGTGATTTAATGCGTCTTTATACGTTTCAATTCTATACTTCAGAGGGCGGCGGCGCTTATGCGTCCTAGTTGGGATGTGCCGTATGGAAGAATGCATTTATCTTTGATGTATATAGCTTTATTAACGAACATCGCCAACAAGTGGCCGGGTAAAGGCTGGATGGTGCGCCTTCGCACCGAAAAGGACGAGAACAGTAAAACGTTATGCAGCGGTCGTAAAACGTTCAAAATGATATTTTTATGTCGCATAAAATGAAACCGCTTTTTTTTAATTCAATTTATATGAAACTCTAAACGTCCAACATAAATTCTGAAACGTATATTAGCACATATGACATGTGGCGCACGGTGTCGCCCACTTATTGAGAAATAACGATTAAATATGTATTAGAAAAAGGTCGCGAGTTCTGTACCGTTGCTGCACGCGCGTATTTAATACTTTATATGTGATTTTGTTGAATTTCACTATGCACGTATGAATGGCTGCCATGTCACTGATTTCACGAGAGCTGCTTATTCCTGACGGTTCTTATGCGACATTAAATCAAATGCGATGAAGTTATATAAGAGTATATTTCGATGAAGGAGACTACAAGAGATTTGGTTTTGTTTAGCTATGCATTTCCGGTATAAGTATTAGCCTTGTTTAAATATATCTAGTTAGTCAACGTAATGCATTTTCGGGAAAATAAAAGTATTGCTCAGGGAAGTGGTGCACTCTATCGGTGAATGTAAATTGATTTGAAAACGTGATAAATATAACAGGTATCTCGGTCAGAGTGAGAGACTGATTTCTGTGTTTTATCCATCTGCGGAAGCGACGGAATCCGTATCGGTGATTTACTGGCATTGGCGAATTGTGTGGCCTGGGGAAAAGGGAGGGTGGATGCATGTGACGCTGTGATGACGTACCTCGTGATAATTCTCGTGTTTGTTTACATTAGAAGATTAGAATTCTGAGGTATTCTGTTATAAATATAAAGAAATTGAAAGTATATTGCAAGGCAACTTCTTGTTGACAAAACATTAATTGAACAATTTTCTAAATTGAGTTTTCTTCTTTTAAGAATAAAATATTTAAACTTAAAACAAAAATCACTGAAAAGAGAAAAGTTAAATCTAAAAGAAAATTTGCCGAGAAAAAAAACATAAATCTACTTCTCAATTTTTATTTTCTTAGTTTTTAAATTAATAAGTTGTTTTGTTAACTTAATTTACTTATATTTATGATTATATAATAATCAGAAAATGTTTGTTTTATTAAGAAGAATAAGTATTTAGTTTGATAATATATAATCTGTAGTTCGATGGCCTTTTTATATTTAAAATTTTAATAAAACGCCGGTTTTTCGTTCGAACATATATACGAAAACCTTCTTCTCCTCCTCTCTCCTATTGCTATCTTCGCTTCTCCCGTGTATAGCGGTACTGTCGCTAATTTCAACTGGTGTAAAGGCGGGAAATTTATTTAGTTTTTCTTATATTTACAAAACATTTTTTACTTGATTTACTTATGTTTACTATTACATAATAATAGAAATTCGTTTTTTATATAATGATAAAAATATGTAGTTTGGGGGTACAAATCGCCATTTATTTTTACATATATGCACCACTTTACTTATTAAAAACACCATACATGATGACACATTCGCGCTCTTTCTCTTGAGCGGCTGAAAAGTTATGAGGTAACCTTTGGGGGCAACATCCGTATATACCAGGTTACATCGTAACTTTTCAGCCAATCAAGAGAAAGAGCGCGAACACGTCATCATGTATGCTGTTTTTAATAGCTTTGTTTGTTTGTGTGCTTGGAGCAGTGTCCACTGACGTCATCAGAGTAACTTGAGAGCGTCTCAGAGTTGGATTTAAAGATGGTACAAACAAACGCGCTCGATTGTATTACCAACATGATGTGTTCGACAATATTTAAATAACTGGTGTGGAAATTTCTGGATAGGTCGAAGTGGACCTATAACCTGGCCTGTAAGATCACCAGGCCTCACATCATTAGATTTTTATTTGTGGGGGTATGTGAAGCAGAAGGTATATCGCGATCCACCAACTGCCAAGGAAACATGAAGCAAAGAATTCGTGAAGTGTTTAGGAATGTACCACGACATAAGCTTGAAAATGTAAAAGAAACACTGATCAGAAGATTACAGTTGTGTATACAAACAATATGGCAACACTTTTGAACATTTAATATAACCTTCCCTTTTGTGTTTATTTACAAGATTAATTTTACTGGTGTCAAGAATGTGTTGGCTGCTACTCGCACTAAGTATTATTGTTTATAAAATAGTTATAATTTTAAATTTGTTTTTCAATTTAAAGTTTTGTGTTAATTGTTAATTAATTATTATTGTCGGTAAATATTCCACATTCGGGGTGTTAATAACTTCTGCCGGTTGCCGTGCACGCAATTGTGAACTCTGTGTGCGTAGTGCATATTGTCGTAAATAATATGAGTGAGATTTCCACCTTAGCTCTTTTCGATGATATGTACAAAAAGCTTGAAGTTCTTATCAATACAAAAACGGAAGATCTTAAAAATAGTATGCTGGATATAAAACAATCTCTGAATGCGATTAAAGAAAAACAGAATATTATAGAAAACAGACTACTGGCTCTTGAGAGAAATTCGAGAAAAAATAATATAATAATTTTCGGGTTACCTATTGAAACATCAGGAAATTTGGTTGATTACGTTATTCAGAAATTAAATACTCTGCTGCAGGTATCTCTACAGAGGACCGATATCAATAACATTTATAAATTTAAAAATAACTCCGCAATTTGCGTGCATTTTGTATCCTACCTACAAAAACTTGTTGTTAAACAAAATTGGAACAAACTAAAGGGTACCGGTATATCTATAGCCGATGATCTGTGCAAGGAAGATAGAATACATAGAAAAACGTTGTATATCAAGTTGAAGGAGGCTCGCGCAAAGGGTTTAAAAGCGGTAATTAAAAATAATAAAGTATCCATAGAGGAGAATACACAACCGAATCAAATTTTCCAAACTTTGAATCAAAAAAGTGCTAATGAAAGTACAATTGGTATTGATAATACCTTGAGCGGTGGACTTGATTTTCAATTTGAATTCTCCCAACTTTCATCCGTTACTCCTGAGTTGCTGGAGGGTATAAGTTTGACTGAGAAAACTGAAGGAGACGCAGGTGATTCAAAATTGAAAAAAGGATCTAATGATAGACAGTTGCGAAATAAAGCAACCAGGGGCAAGTAAATTAATTATATCTATCCACTCTATAATAATATCCCCATTCCTGTCCGTGGCTCGTTTGTTTGTACTAAGTCGTCATGATCAGCCGCATGACGTGAAGCTATGTGTCCCTGTTATTACCCTTATTATCCTTCCTATATGTCGAGTTGTATGTGTATAGATATTTCAATACCATATATATAGGAATTGTATATTTTGTATATAGAGACAATCTCTCGTACTCTAAATATGTCTCTGAAAGTAATGCATATAAATGTTAGATCATTAATTCCGAAATTTGATAGTTTTAGAAGAATAGTATCCAGCTTAGACTATGATGTCCTGGCGATATCGGAATCCTGGCTGACGCCTAATATAGATGATTCCTATCTCACTTTAGATGGATACAGATGTTCAGATGTGATAGAGTTGGACGACGTGGAGGGGGGGTTGTTTTATACATAAGGAGTGAATGGTATTGTTCTACGGTGACTCTTTCGTCTGGATGCGATATGTTGGCGGTGAAGTTGCATCTTCGGGATGGTCCACTGATAGTAATGTGTTGTTACCGTCCGCCCCAGGACAATCTAGAGCAGTTCTTATTGGAATTGAAAAAAAAATTAGAGACTTTATTGTTGGAGTACGATAATATCATTATCACAGGAGATTTCATATAGATTGCTTAGAAATGTCTAGAAAGTGTGATATGTTTATGGATGTACTGGCTACTTTCAATTTAAAGCAAATCATTTCCGAACCGACGCGTATTGCACTGAATTCAGCTACCTTGTTGGATCTCTTGATTACGAATCTGTCGCCTGCTGCAAGTGGCACATTATCTGTTGTTGAACAACTATCAGACCATGAAGCAATTTATGGTCACTTTATGATGACACCTAATAATGTTGAACCAGAGAATAGAATTTACAGGGACTTTTCAACATTTAACCATGAAGATTTTCTGATGACTTTAGAAAATCTGCCTTGGCACAATATGTACTGTTGTATTGATATTGACAGCAAATTACAATTATTTAATAGATATGTGCTCGGGATATTCGATCAGCATGCTCCGATTAAAACCAAAAAAAATAAAAAGAGACGAAGGGAACCGTGGCTAACCAATACAATACAAACACTAATAAAAATGAAGAATAAGGCTTTAAATAGATACAGAAGAACAAGAGATCCAATTCATCGGGAATACTTTGTTCAAATAAGAAATTACACTAATATGGCAGTTAAAAATGAAAAAAAGGCATACTACAACTACTGCTTTCGTCAGAATAGAAGAGACCCATGGTCTGCCCTGAGGAAATGTGGATTTGTCACTAAAAGGCATGCAAGTCTGCCAGAACACCTGCGGGATCCCGACAAGATAAATACTGCTTTTGTAGATTTAGTACCGGTTATGGAGCCTGATATTGGCCTGCTCGAATACTACAATAATAATCGATTTGGACTTAGTGAATTACAGTTTAGTCTTGTCAGTGTGTCGGACATATCTGGTATCATAACATCCATCAAGAGTGATGCAATGGGTATGGACGGTTTGAGAATGAGCTACATCAAGTTAATGTGCCCTGTTATTTTACCTGTTGTGACACACCTTATAAACACATGTCTTCTTGAGGGAAAGGTACCGCAATTGTGGAAGTCAGCTGTTGTGACACCAGTGCCCAAAGGACCTAATCCTGTGGGGGTGATGGATTTACGACCAATTAGTGTATTGCCAGCGTTGTCGAAGGTTCTGGAAAGAGTAGTTTGCTCACAATTACAGTCATTCGTTGAAGCAAATAGTATTTTATGCGAAAACCAATTTGGATTTCGTAAAGGTAGAAGTTGTGCGAATGCATTACTGCGCGTGACTGATGACATTGTTCGAAATATTGATGATGGTTCAGTAGCCACATTGGTCCTGCTTGATTTTTCCAGAGCCTTCGACACTATATCACATCGTTTGCTTGTGTCGATGTTGGGATATGTGGGGGTTGCACGCGGTCCGCTGGATTTCTTTGAATCGTACCTTTGTGATCGGGTACAGACTGTGATTGTAAACGGTAGACTTTCAAGTTCGGTGTGTGTGGGACGGGGAGTACCGCAAGGTTCTATCCTTGGCCCGCTGCTGTACAATATATATAGTGCGTTCTTATACCGATCACTAAGAAGTAGTGTGAGTCACTTAACACAATTTGCGGATGATACCCAGCTTTTTTATTCATTTAAGCCCGAGATGGCGGACGCAGCATTTTCCGATATTAATACTGAAATACAGAATTTTTTCGATTGTTCAAATAAGCATTGTCTTAAGTTAAACCCGGCTAAGTCAAAAATTATGATTTTTGGTCGTGCAGCTATTGCTAATAAAATAAGGCCAAGGTTGAGAATCATTGTGCAGGATGTTGAGTTGCCTATAGTTGACAGGGCGCGGAACTTGGGTTTGATCTTTGATAGTGCTTTGCGGTGGGATGCGCATGTGTCCCATCTTCTGCGACGGGCTTTCTGTAATTTAAAATCTATTTATTGCCTCAAATCATATATAAATACCAAAACCAAAGTTATGTTGTGTAGATCGATGGTGTTGTCAGTATTTCATTTTGCGAGTGATGTGTTTTCGCCTTTTTTACGTAAAGGCAATGTCAATAGAATAGAAAGAATGCAAAATAACTGCATACGATATATATTTGGTTTGGGTAGGAGGCATCACATTACTCCGAAGCGTCTTGAGTTGGGATGGCTGAGTATGGCGAATTCACTTAGATTACACACTATATTGACATATTTAAAAATCTACAAAACTGGTCATCCAAAATCATTGTTTGAGCGAATCCAATTTAGAAGGGATATTCATTCTAAAAATATAAGATTTAAAAATAATATAGTCATACAAAAGCACAGAACAAACCTTTTTAAGTGTGGGTTCACTTACAATGTAACAGTGTTAAACAAACTTCCCGAATTTGTCTTTGGCTTGAGTAATTGTAGGTTAAGAAAGTGTATGTTTGACTTACTTCAACAGTCTCAATTGTAATATCATTATTATTATTAAACTAGTAAATATAAATATTGCCATAGTGTGGTAATATACATTTTTTTTTTCCAATGTCTTCACACTTCATGTGGATTGCTTTGTAACTATGTTTGTATTAATTAGCTAAAGGTTAGGTGGAAGAACGGCTTTGCTATCAAGCATGTGTGCCGAACCTCGCCTATTTCCTGTACTGGTGTCTACTGGCTGTATGAATTTTAGATGGAGAAATAATTATATTTTATTGTTGTGTTTATTATAAGCAGTTAATTGAATTATTGTAGCAACCATAAGGGAAATAAAGTTTATTATTATTATTATTATTATTATTATTAATATTTTATGTACCAACTCTATGCATACATTTTACTGACATTTTTTTTCTTTAGAAAACAACTAAACACAATAAGCGTTGCATCAAACCCCAACAATTATGGTGTCAAATAAAAGCTAGTGAAACGGCGAATCGAATGGTGTAAAAAAATGTACAGGGTGTTTCATTTAACATTTTCGAGAAAAATTGCATTCTGCGGTATAGAACATCCTGTATAAACGAATCAAAATATCGTTAAATGGTCTAGGGCGATTGAAAACGGAAATAATAGAGTAAGTTTTGATCAGCATTTAAAAATTTTACTTTTCAAAATGGCGATGTGGTGCGTGGTTAAATTTGGGTCTTTTTTCCAATAAAACAGTAAATAGCTAAACAAATCACGATCAAAACCATTTAGTACCTTATAATAATTTGTTTCTTTTTGGGTGGTCTATCCAAATATTCAACAAAATATAGGTAACTTTGATATGTATCTAAAAAACGAAACACTCTGTATAATCCATGAATATTTTTTTGAAAATACCCTTAGTTTATGAGCAATCTCCCATCCTCGCACCGTTGGGACACCCGATAATATTAAATGTAATGTCTTCGCCAAAATTATATGATGGAAAAAAAGTTAATTCATTTTCTTGGTATTAGTGGTGTGGACAAAATGTTTAACAAAATTTGTGAAACATTTGTAATACTTGAATGATTTACAATAAAGGTTTAAATTGAACCTGTGTGTTTGTATTTTTAAAGCACAATGATCTTCTGATGATGATGCTTCTTAAAAACTACCAATATCATGAGTATTTGATTCATAAACTTTATAACAAAAATTTGAAATATCAATTTATGAGATACATATAAGAACTTCAGTTTTTTTCTAAAAACAAAACGAAAATAAAAATCCGTTCAAACTTTCGTTCCAAATTCAACTTTACAAACTAGGTCAGTCTCTATTTTCCTTCAAAATTACTACTAGATTTACACATTAAATTGTTTATTTGTACGACCTTGTTTTTCTGAACTTTTTTTATGTTGGTAATATAAAATACCGTTCCTCATAAACACAGGCATAGTGAGCGTAGGCGCCATAAAATATATTTTAATATAAGCCAGGATTATTAACACAAACCACTATTACATCTAGTAATTAAAAACTAAGGCAAAAAGCACAGTCCTTTGAAAAATTTTGAGACGGAAACTTATATATATGTATTTACTTACGTATAGATACGTAAAGATATCGGATTGGTTTTCTCCAGCTTTCATTAACATAATCGAAAGCAATAAATATTGACTGAAAAATGAATTAATTTGATCATTCAACCTGAAGGACGCGACCGACGCCCTGAATATCCTTATTTCATTTAATTATATACGTAATATATATTTTATAGCATAGTAGTTTGGATTATATCCGCCAAACTAAATATATCTCTATTAAAATCTGGATCGTAAAATCTTGATTTACAAAGCGCTTAGCGAATATGGCATCTTCACTGGCAGGTGATAATATAATCTGATCAGGCGCAGCTTAGGGCAGCAGCGCGTATAAATTATGAAGTCGCTTTCACAATTTCCTGTCAGAATTATCGTTAAAGTCGCAACGAGCTTACTTGGAATAACTCATAATAACAACTTCATTCAAGTTTCCAATATCGGAAGAGGTAATGTGTATTATTTTATCCGAATCGAGTAATAGTACTTATATACTACAGTCAGGGATTTCGCATACAAATATATTTAATGTGTTGCGCGCTTTAGAATATAACTATACTTCGTGGAGTAAAGAATTAATTTGAAAGGAAATGTGGTGTTGTTAGATATACAACACACAATCGCATAGAGACGGGGTAGAAAAGGATGAAATAATATAGTTATCACAGCCTTATTTTGCTGAGAGTGGATATTTATAAAATTGCTTTATAAAACAAAAAAAAAATGGGTGGTAGATGGAAAGAAAACATCTTGTTAAAATCAACAACGATGTTAATAATACCTTTTATAGTTTCCTGCGAGTTTCTGAAGGAGTAAATTCATCAACCACTAAAAAGTGAAGAATACACTGAGAAAAATAGATTGTAGAAATTAGATCATACATTCCTTTATACAGGCTGTTTTGAAACATTGTTTAAAGATTTTCAGGGCATGTAGTACGATCTAAAATAAGGTTAAAAGTCATAGTAAACATATGTTCACAAATCAATCGTTTACGAGATAACAGCGAGTGTTCCACGGATATAACATATTCCAGTAAAAAGGTGCTTATCGGCTATTGTTTTATGACAGTTTAATTGAGACGTTTTGTGCAATTTGTATCAATTACAATGGTTGCGTATTCTAATGCTGAAATGAACGATATGGTGTTCATGTACGGTCCTGCTAATGGGAATTGTTTCTATGCTGAAACGTTTCCTGATCGCCAACTGCCTTCGCATGTGATGTTTTAGACGGTGTTTCAACGACTAAGAGAAACTGGTTCGTTTGAGAAGCGATCTTCTGACACTGGACAGCAGAGAATAGCATGTACTCCACAGATAGAAGATCGAATTTTGAATATTATTGATGAAAATCCCGAAACTAGTGTTAGAAGAATTTCGACTCAAGTGGGTGTAAGCAGTAATCTTGTTTGCAGAACTCTTCATGAGCCTCCTATACCCCTACCATATCCAACGGGTACAAGCCCTTACTGCTCCGGATTATCAAGCGAGAAGGGCTTTCTGTGAGTGGTTTTTGCGAACAGCTGCTGATCGGCCAGATTTCGCTGATAACATCCTATTCACTGATGAAGCTGGTTTTACTAAAAATGGAATATTTAATTTCCACAACAAACACGTTTGGTGTGACGAGAATCGTCATGCTACCGCTGAAGCCAGGCACCAGCAACGTTTCTCTCTAAACATCTGGTTAAGCATGATAGGGGAACGGTTGTTTTGCCACAACGCTTAACAGGTCCTGCATACCTCGAGTTCTTGGAAAATACTTTGCCTGAACTTTTGGAAGATTTACCTATAAATCTAAGTCTGAACCTCTGGTTTATGCAAGATGAAGCTCCACCGCACTTTACGCGTGCTGTTAGGGAACATCTTAACAATAAATTTCCTGGGAGATGGATAGGGCGAGCAGGTCCATTGCTTGACTCCAGGTCCCCGATCTAAACCCGTTGGACTTTAGTATCTGGGGTTATTTGAAAAGTTTAGTGTACGCAACACCGGTAAACGATCTTCCAGAGTTGCGCCAACGAATAGAACACTGTTGCCAGATAATACGAGAAAAAACCCTTGTTTTTGGAAAGAATGCTTTCAAAGGGAGCGCTTTGAAAGCAGATGTAGATCCTGTGTCGAAATGGAAGGACGTCATTTTGAACATCTTCTATATTATTATAATCTATTTTATGTTAAAATGCAATAACATCTTAATAAAAACCGCTAAAGCAAACTTATTCTACAATTGCGATAAAATCGCTGTTATCTCGTAAACGGTTGATTTGTGGACATATGTTTATTATGACTTTTAACCTTAGTTTCGATCGTACTACATGCCCTTAAAATCTTTAAACGATGATTCAAAACACCCTGTATTAATTATAGAAGCTATAGAATATATTAAGGCATAACATATTTATATTAAAGAGTACAATCTATTTCTCTAACAATCAGTGTAGCAAGTGTCCTAACCTAACTTATAGCTTGTTTTTTTTTGCCAATATCGTTATTTTAGATTAAATTAAATATTTATACAATTTAAAAGTAGATCCCTCTCACCATATGAACCACATTTTTGTAAATCTACACTAAAATCTGAATACGTTTCTTGCACACTAATTAAACTTGATTTTTAAACGTGTGTATCACAACAATCTCGAAGCAGACCATACAATAATTTAATAATGACAAGGCAAGTTTGTCCAATCAATTCACGTTTGACGCGTGTGTGGCATTGAAGACGACCAGCGAGATGAGAAACAAATCTCTTACACCACGAGAGACGTTAAAACTACTCAAATTGTGAACGAGAATATAAAGTAGCACAACTAGGGTTACATAGCCTTAATTGGATTATGTGTTTAGTCGCTGCCTGGTATTTATTATGTAAATGAACTTATAAAAACTTATTTTCTTCGTGCGGAAGCACGTAAAATAGGCTCAGAGCTACATTTACATTACCGTCTCGTGAACCGCATAAATTATTTATGTACTTACATATACGAAGTATACACATTAGCTACCGGTTTTACGTTCGGTTGAAAAAATAAGCTCACCTAGCAGTTTAAAGATTGGTAATGGTTCATAAGCTCATATATATATAAATTTTTTTTTGGTTATTACATTTGATTCTTCATAACGGGGGCATGCATTCAAGCCGGATGTATAACCGATGATTTACCTGATGAAATTGAATAATACAAATAAAGTATACATTCCAAATGATGACGGAGGTAATTTCACGTGATCAGGATCTTTAAGTTGCTCTCGAAATGTTGAAATTTATCTGGGGTTCAAGTTAGTTCAGGTATTTGTTACAATGAGCTTAGTAAAATAAACAAGTTCAATACCTTTGTTATAGGATTAAAATAAACCGGATTTGAATCAATTACATCCTTGATTTTGCCAAACTAGATTTCGATAAGAAACAAAGGACTAATAATAGTTGTGATAACTGTTTTATTCCCTTAAAAAACAATTATTTTTTTCTTATTGATGAAGTATACGTAACAGAAAAAAAGCAAGTAATTCTAGGTGAATTTACAAGATATTTGCACAAATTTTAAAATGAGATTCTTGAAATACTTTGCAATTTTCCATTAGCTACTATTAAGGAGAGCAAGTAAGGTGTTTGCATTGAACTCCATGACCATAAAACATTATGACTCCATAGTAAGAAAATACTTCAATACGTCAAATATATAATATAGTAAATAAAATTGCGTTAAATATTTGTATGCGTTATTTTTACAATGCAAAGGTTGCAAGTTTTTTACAGTGAGAAAATAAACTAATGTATTTCTGCTTTTAGCTGTAATATTTAGGAGTAATTTTTCTCAAGAATTTTATTTTTTACTTACTTTTTTTACTCCTAATTATTACAGTTACACAGTATAGAAAGATAACAGTAGAGACAGATTGGCTTCCCGCTCTCGTCCGTTTTTCGAATCGTAGTAAAATAAGCGTGGCCGGTCATAAATAAATCGTATTGCGCAGCACGTGAATCGTGTACGATCGTGCATTTCATTCAAGAAAATTTTGGCGGGGTGCTAGTGTTTATAGCAGCACGTATGTATGTGTATGTATCAATCACGATAAATTAAATACCACGTTTAGGCACTTATGTTATGTCGCTATGATGTTCACCCCCATTTTATTTTTAAATTTCGTTTGTTCTCTTATTTGTGATTCTTGGTTTACGTGTACGGTGTATTAGCCACACATTTTATAATCATTTTTTTCATAGACAGTTTTACATACGTTTTTTGTGTTCAGTTTTAAGTGATCATTCATAAGTATTTTAATATAATCAATTGTACCTTAAATGTCAATAATACTTTACAACTATGGACTAATAACACCACATACTAAGAAAAGGTGTTTTAAAGTATGAAGTGCACTTCAATGTTTACAGTAAAAAGTACCCGACAGATCAACATTTAATTTTTTGTTTTTATTAAAGGTTGTAATGTAAGCAATACATCATAGCAATCATTGGTGATGCTTGATGATGGAACCAGAGGAATTTGGATCAACTACCTGCATTGGTTACAATCGTTGGCATACTCCAACTGCAAGAATAGTGCGAGAAATAATTACAATTTGTTTTTCGCAAAATTCGTTGCGATACATTTGTGGATATTTGATATGGAAATGTTTAAATGTTTACAATTGTGATGTTTGTGAAGGTTTTCCCAGCAACACGATCAGTTAGACGATTCAATGTTATTTTGCATTTAAAGGCATGTGAACATGCGAATAGCAGAAATTTGGAAAATTAAAAACACCTTTCTTTTATGTTATAATATTAGAGAAAATATTTTTTAATACTTTTGAATTAGTGTCACCACAACTGAAGTGTTTGGAAAAATTCATAGCACAGTTCAGTTCTATTAATTTTGAACATCCATGTCAAGAATGCGACTATTTTACACATTGAAGTTTCTGATTTCAAAGATGTTGGGTTTCAGGGTACACATTAAATAGAAGCACGTGTGAAATCGGCAGAAAAAGCTTGACAAAATGGAGTGACAAAGCCATATAACTTCATAAAGTTGTCAATTATATCAATATGTAAAAATTTTCGACTTGCTACCTTTCGTTGCTGGAATAAATTGCTGACCAATCCATTTGTATGTAATCTCTAATGAAAACTTTCTGTTTGTAATATTTTTCATTGTCTATATTGTAGGCATAGCAAATATAAACTATTCACTACTTATGTCTTTCAATATTAACCTGTTTACTCTTACCTGGAAATTAACTGGCAAAAGCCCAATCAAAAATGTCCAGTATATCGTGTAGGTATTGCTGTATTCATGAAAGCTTTCTAATCCAGACAATGCATATTTTTTCTGAGAAGCCAGACTTAATAAAATTCACATTATTTTGTAAAATATTGGAGAACGACGTTTCATATGATAGGTAATTTCTTTTAGTTAATTATATAATTAAATTACAGCAATAGAAATTTAACAGATCGGTATTTTTCAATAGATTAAGTGTTATCAACTAGGTATATCACTAAATTTCAAATCAAAATGCCACTATAAATAAAGTGGCTTATTTTATGCAATTTTATAATTTTGAATATATAGGAAATTTTGCGATCAGGTAAATAAATTCACTTCTACACTTTTATAATGTTTACTTACAGTTGCGTTATTATTATAGGTTATAGTATCAATAATAACGAAATGTCAATTTATTAAAACATTTCTACAAAAAAAATTGGTTATATGCACATTGCATGTTTATAATTCTTACAGCGACTCTTTCTCTTGCATCTACTAAATTTCGACCAATTCAATAATAAATATATGATATAACTTTGACATAACCTCCGCTATAAAGCATAGAGATCAAATTTTTAAATGTTCCTACATTTTTTCGGTAGACGCATAGGATGCGCGTGGCCGTGCACTCCGTAGCATCAATGTGATCAAGGTCCTTAAAATAGGACGAAGAATTTCATTCATAAAAAGGGGTTCTGTCATTACTGATATATTTCTATACTGTGACAGTTAAAAGCAGAAATACATTAATTTGTTAATTTTTATAATGTTAACTTAAAGGTTAGAGCGCGTTGCTCGTGTTTAAAACGAAGACATTCTTCAGTTAAGTGAGAAACTGCACCACTTTTCTTTTCTCTCGGTTATTATTATTTGAAATTCATTTAGTTTCCACGGAAGTGGCTAGTTAGAAGTTATTGGTCTTAATGAAAGTCGTAGGAGTTAGGTATTAGATCATATATATGTATTTATTTTTGTCAGTCAAGGTTTAGGTTGTAAAGCAGAGTTAATCTGAACCTCGCCCTGTGGTTGTGTGGCCCGCTGGTTTAATTTTAAATATTTAATTTTTGTTTTTATAATTTAAATTGTATTTGGGTTTATTACATATTTAAAACAAAATTAAATTAAAAAAAGACGTGTTTTTAATGAATGTTCGAACTTATAGAAAAAAGCTGGCAGATCAAAATCTGCTGAAATAATAATTAATAATAATAAATTTTGGACCATAAAAATGGTGTAACCAGGTGGAATTCTTTATATGATGCCACAAATAACATTTTATTATGAAAAGAAAAATCAAATGAATTCTGGGATAAACAAACGATTCCAACATTTACACAGAATGATATTTTATTTTTGGAGGACCATATAGGATTGTGAGACCTATAGCAGAAATCCTCAATTTTCTCCAAGGAGAATACAACACCTATTACGGTTATCTTCTTCCTAGCATCATATCGTTGTACGTAAAATTAGAAAAAATTAATCCGCAGTCGGCAGCTATTGGCTAAACCACTGCAGTATATTTTAGATTCCTACGAAAATATTTCAACTTTATATTTATACAGGAATAAAAAATTCAGTAATAGCTGCAGTAATATTCCAAAATTTAAAATGCGCTGGTTCAATGGTTTACAATGCCATCAAATGTTGTTTACTGTTACTGTATATATACTTAATCTTGGATATTAGCAGCACCTGTTGAGTTAGTGCAAATTCATCAGTTTACAGATGAAAATCCAAAGGAAGAAGACCCATTTTTTGATTTTAATTTTATTATCCGACAGTGAAGAAAATCTTTATGAAACATAATTCACTGTTGCCTTCCTTCTTCAGCTCATCCTGTGGAAGGGTTATTTTCTTTTACATGAGTTATACGCTCCCAATTAATCCTCAGAAGACATGCTTTGAGCGACAGAATTTTTGAGAAACTTGTATTATTCAAAAGCAATGCTTGTCGTTTAAAATAAGCTGGCGTAACCATTTTGGCTTTCCTTTTTTGTTTTTCTGAGTTTTATCTATTTTATATTATGTTGACTTTCACTATTTAAATATAAACTGGTTTATTATTTTTTTTACTGGGTACTTGAATCTTTAATTACAAGTAAATTACTTATTATTTACAGTACTTTTTCAACGTATCTACTCTTTACTTGGAACCAGATAATTTTCAGACCACTTGTGCTGGTTACTGGAAGTACATTATCTTGTATGTATGTATGTATGTAGATAGAAGGGTGATGTTATACTGCGACCTAAAAGATCTGTTGTGTCCCCTATTCTTGCTGCTTTACAGCTGGCCTTCCAATCCTATTCCTTTCAGAAAGTGTAGGATGTCAGAGGGCCCCAGTCTAGATAAGTCTCCCCCTTCGATTTCACATGCTCCCAGGTGCAACGCCCTCGAGTTGCACAGTGCTACACCTTTTCCAATCCAAGCTTACTCAGGTGTCCTTTCAGTCTACAATGGCCTGAAAGTATTCCTGTTAATATGCGAACATTGTTCTTACTCCGGTTGATGCATTCTGACTCTTCTGGTTATAAGTGCCCAGAAGAATTTTACGTTGCCTCATTCCCTGGAGATTTTCCCAGTAACTGGATTTTCTCTGCTCTATTTCTGTTTTTAGTTTCTTCAGTATTGTACTGCTACTTAACCCGCAAAAGGGTTCAGGCCCTACAAAAGGCATTCCAGCCCCTTTTTTTGCGAGGTTATCCGTTATTTCGTTTCCTTCCACTCCTGTGTGACCCGGAACCCACAGGAGGGTTACTTTATTTCTTTTGCCTAGCTCATTTAATTTCCCTAGGCATTCCCAGACCATCTTGGAACTGATTTCATATGAACTCAGCGCCTTGATGGCTGCTTGACTATCAGACATGATGATAATCTCCTGCTTCCGATAATTTTTATCTATATTGAACTGGACACATCTTTCAATAGCGTGTATTTCCGCCTGAAATATACTTGGATATTTTCCCAAGCTTGCGAAATATGTGGTTCTAGGCCCATATATTCCTATTCCAGTTCCCTCTGCCGTTTTGGAGCCATCAGTATACCATTTGATGGCATTTCTATTCAAGTTCAAGATGGTGTTATGACCCACTCGCTCTCTGTTATTGAGCTTTATGATGAATTCTTCACAAAGCTGAATTTTTTTAACATATCATCCCGGGGCATATCCCAGATTTGATCACCGTCAGGAGATTGAGGCCTATGCCTAATCATTCCTTCCTTGATCATTCTGAGTGTGGTTATTTTTGCCGCACCTTCTACTACAATATGGAGGGGGGTAAGATTCAATACTACTTCGATAGCTGCTGTTGGGCAGGTTCTCATAGCCCCCGTTATGCATACACATGCTAATCTCTGCATTTTGGAGAGGTTAATAAGAGTACATTATCTTAGTACTTGCAACAGTTCTGGGCATCAAGAAGTTTGTTGTTCTAAATGGGACACTTTATATATTGTTACATTTTTGTATTCAGCATAAAAGTTCTATGACGACTGCAAGTAGGGCTTCCTACAGCTATCTTCAACTGTTTTTGAGATATAATGATTTTTGGGGAAATTTTGACATTTACGTTTCGTATTTTAAAACTACCAGTTTAATAAATGCAATTGCTTGAATAGTACTAAAGAAAGTATTTTTACAAAATCCTACTTGAAAATGTTGCGAATATAGCAACGAAACGTAGTAAGTAATAAAACACAAAAAGGAAAAAAAAATACTTTTATTTGTAACCAGATTACAAAAATAATACAAGAATAGCAATTAAAAGAAAAAAAGTAATACATGGATTACATAATTATACTAACTGTAGGTAAGTTACTATTTAAGTATTAGTAAAACATTTGTTACATTGTAATTTTTACTGCCAATATATACAATAATAAAGTGTGAAATGCATTTTATGTTCTCATAAGCAACTGGGTTTAGGCAATTAAATAAATGGGATATTTACACTAAAACAGCAATATAAAAGAGCGCAATAATTTAACCGTAATTACATTAACGTACACAGGTATTAAAAGTAAGTAACACCTTCTAATTCACACATCACCCGTCAAAAATATGTATCTCCCATCTACGCGTAAGATGTTCGAATTAGATACGATACTTAAGTGCTCTTTCGTATCTGAATGAGGCAATATATCCAGTTAATTACGTGATCTGTACCATTAACGTCTGTACATTTTTATTTTCCCTGTTTTTCTGTATATAATTATAAAACTCAGCACGTGATTTTTACTAGATTAAAGTGCGTCATTTACCTCAAGCCGTGTATAAATATGTGTCAGTTTGTTGCTTACCGCCCATGTCTGCAGTACGAAGATAAAAGGACTTTGCGACCGTATGTACGTTTCGGGATGATGTGGACCGCTCAGATTTTGTTAAATCTTAAAACGCTTATGTGTTGAAGGGACGTTATCGTATATCCGGCAGTAAATTTTCGTGATTTTATGTTGGCGAAAATTTGCCTATCAACACGGCTTTTCGCGGTATGAGTCGGGCAATTTTAAGTACAACGATACACGATTTATAAATATGATTTCACAAAAATAGCGGTAAGATTTAGGTATATTATTTAAAGTATCGATAAAAAAATATATATAAAAGTACGATAATAATAATAATTTCCTATTTCGTGCCATCCAAAAGGAGAGATGTTTCATCAGGTCGAAAAATTAATACAGATTGTGATGAAATCACATTTATCGGAAAATATTTAGCTTGAAGATGGAACTCGAAACTATTCGCCTATACACTAAATATATCCGAGATTGGACACAATAAATTTATAAACACAGTATCATTGGCTTTTATGCTCATCACTTACAAGCAAAATCACCCAACTGGTCATCTTCGATTTTGATAAAATTTTGCAATCATGTGGAGCAGTAAAAAATAATCGACCCTTGTTTTTAGCTGCTGATATTCACTTATAGGAAAGATGCAGACCCCTAAAGTTACACGATATCTTTGAAGCCATGTTTTCTTGACAATTCGGACATTTTGGTTTAATAAGCAGATCAGTCGTGCATGATGTAGGGTTGTAATGGGTCGAAATAAAAACAAATTTTAATCGCATCGTAACGCAAATTAGAAATTCATATTTTTCTGTTCTAATCCATAAATTACATTAAAAAATAAAATTTATGTGTTTTTGGATTTTTCCCCCCAAAATATCATATAATAATAATAATAATATCCCTTTAATTTCATATTACTAAAAACAAGTATGAAATAAGTCAAAAAAGAAAAAAGAAAAATGTAAAAATAATGAAAAAAGATTTACAAAATTAGAAAAGACTTTTTGTTAACGTATAATTAACTATTAAAGTTCATAAATATTCTAAAGGCAAAGAAAAAAATCCTGCAAATTATATACACACTTCATTTTTAAGCGTATTTTTATTTTAGATTTGAAAGTCCTCATATTGCAATCTTTAAACTCTTTTGAAACATTGTTATAGATTTTAAGAACTTGTGTCACCACGCCTTTGTGTATTTTTGTATATGTACTTTGAGGCACACGTAATGTTTCGTTATCATACTCGCGAGCATTGTAGTTATGGTTTGTATCGTATTTGGCAAGTAACTCACTGTAGTATTTCTTTCTAAAGCACGCACATTCATAAATATATAGTCCCGGTAAGGTAAGTATATTATTCATTTTGAAGGTTTCTTTGCAGGTCTTTCACTTTTTCAGCCCGAAAACACTTCGTATATATGTTTTTTGAAGTCTAAATACTCGTTCTACGTGATACGCTGGTAATGCTGCTTCCTTGTGGACTTCTGAAGATATTGCCCTCAGTGCATAAACCATTCCAGATAAGTTTTTGGTGAGAATATTAACATGCTCTTTCCAGTTTAGGGCGCTGTCTATATGTACTCCCAAGAATTTAATTGTATCTGTAGATGTTAATTGTTTGTTGTCGTAATTAATTGTTATCGTTTCGTTATTTCTTAGAGCAAATTTTATTAAATTAGTTCTTTCAACGTTGAATGATAAATTACCCGTCTGGAACCAGGTATCCATCCTTGTAATAACGCTCACTATTTCATCTTTGAGTTCACTGCTGTTTCGATCTGAAATAATCATCGATGTATCATCTGCATACATATTTAGAAAATGATTTGGTATGCCAGGTAAGTCATTTGTGTATAATTTAAACAGAAAAGCTGCTAGTAATGAACCCTGTGGTACACCTCTATCAGTGTCTAGCCAATTTGATCGAACTATCTCACCCTTTAGGTTTACTTCTACGCATTGTTTATGGGCCTGTTAAGTACGATCTCAGTAAGCTAAGCACTATTCCTCGGAATCCTATTATTTCTAGTTTACGCAGCAAGATGGCATGGTCAACACTGTCAAAAGCCTTTGGGAGGTCTGGAAATACTCCCGCTGCAGTCTTTTTATCGGACATTACGTGCTTTATTTGATCTTCCTTTAATGTATGCATTTTGTAAATTAGTTATTAAATTGCATAATTCTGAAAAAAATGTACTAGTCTCTTTAAAATTGCTTTCTCCATTACTTTTCCTATAAGAGAGATTAAAGCAATTGGTCTACAGTTCGACAGGAACATCATAGAGTACCATAGATCTTTTATTAGGATTGATGTTCTCAGTATAAGCTTTGGTAGGAGTGGTTGACTTGACTGACTCCACGTAGAAGGAGTTAAATTCATCCGATATCTGTCTTGCTGTTTTGTTGTGATATTTGCAAAGCTTATTGATGTCTGTTTGTTCTGGTTTATTTTTGTTTGTTACTTTATTCACCAGAGACCATTTTGTTCTAATTTTGTTCTTGGATTGTATAATGTAATTTGTGTTATAATCCTTTTTTGTTTTTTTTTTTTTTGTATAGCGGTATCCAGATACTTGCAGTAATTTTTATAGTAATCTTTTGCAACTTTCTTATCAAGCATTGCTTCATACAGCTGTCGTTTTATTCGGCATTTATTTTGTATTTCGTCATTTAGCCAAGGTGCGTCCTTCCAAACCTATTGAGATCAAATTACATCCAGGTAAGAATGTTAAGAACAAACAGAGCGTTTCCAATTATACGACTCATCTCAGAAATAATTATTACTAGATTTACATGTGAGATTCATTAATTCCAACCCCTCAATTTACGTGTGCTTCTGAAACCAGTTCGTATTGTATCGAAAATTGTCAAAAATACGTCGTCATGGCTCTCAAATATTGAAAAAACAAATTAGATTTAAGACGAGAATGGTTCACAAGAATGCAGTAGTTAATTAGGGTCGAATAACTCTGAGATGCTGTATAACGAGTTTTTTTTTTCTTTATTTATAGACGACTATCATTAAATCACATAAAACTAACTATTTTTCTTACTGTTTGACCTAAATACACCACTAACTTTTGTTCAAAACAAACACTTCACACAAAGTTGTGTGAATATTGATTTATTAATAGTTACTTCTGTTAATTTATTGGACAGACTGTGCAGACTTTTGCAATTACGCTATTACGGTCAAGAGGTACTTAGATTCCTTAAACGACTAACATTATTGCGGTTAGTAGCATCTGCACGGCCCTGTCACCACAACAATCGATCATAATTCATATAGAATTGTGGTAATCCGAACTTAAATTCACAAGGGGCATAAGGAAGGTAGCGCATTCGATGCATAGCGAACAATGGCACATTTGAATTTTCTTAGGTGAAGTTCCATGTTCATGTCTTTCCTGTTTATATGTGTTCGTTTGCTGATACATCCTCCTTCAAGGAATTCCTGCGTTTGTATGGGGATTTTGTGTATGTATGCTGAAATAGTTTTTGCTACAGTGAGTGTTCCATTTCTTAAATTTAATGATTAAATAATACCTTTTAGATTTTTCAAATTATTATTAAGTGGACAGAAGGAAGGGCAGAGGGATGTATACTTAGTGACATTAAAAGTGTTACACCTTGAAGGAATAATTTGTTCAACTTGATTTTTTTGACATCAGAAGGACTATATCTGAAGTAAGCTATGGTAAGAATATGTGAACTTTTAATCTTTGATAATTTTTTGCGAAAAAAAACTATCTCTTAGTTTTTTTTTTTGTGAAGAAACCTGTTTATGGGAGTTGACAAATACAGAAATGTTTAGTTACTGCGCGTCCATCTGCGCAGTGTTAAGCGTAACAATATGCCTAGAGTTCGAACACCCCAATATTATGTGTGAGTTCGTGATAAATTTTAAAATGGGCGCGAACCGATGACCAAACGGTGGGCAGATCGGAATATCAGCAACAAACACAACAGATAACTATAGTTAATATTTAATAATAATAAAGACAATAAATGATTTATATAAACAAGACAAATAGTTGCAAAAACAAACATTAATAAAGTACAAACAATGGTCACCCACGATTAGGGAAGAGCTATGCCACTTATATCATCAAACAACAACTAGGCATTTATATTTTAGGTTAACACTGCGTAGGCTTTCACGGCCGGTGTAACTATAACTAATAGCTTCTTGCGGGTTTCGCCATGTGTCAAAACTTTCGCTCGACGTTTCGCTGTTCATACTGACAGCTTCTTCAGGATAACTGAACTGATTCTCCATGGTCCGACATGGAGGACTGTATGGACATGTATGGAATAGCAAAAATACATAAAGAAGGAGTGCCATTAAGACCGATTGTAAGCAACATTGGATCACCGACCCTACGATTTGTCGAAATATTTAGCTAACTTACTAAAGCCGTATACCGGACAAACTGCAACGTATGTGAAGAATTCGAAACATTTCGTGGATATTCTGTCTACGCTAAAGACTGAACCTACAGACATTTTAGTAAGTTTCGACATTATATCGCTATTCACTAACATACCCACGGAGGACGCACTGGCCTTACTTCCAGAACTTGGACTACAAGAAGACATCATTGAATTAGTGAAACTGTGCTTATCCACGACATACTTTTTGTATGAAGGAAAATACTACGAGCAGAAGAACGGAACAGCAATGGGAAGCCTTTTATCACCAGTAATAGCCAACTTGTTCATGGAAGCATTTGAAGAAGAAGCCCTAAGTTCCAGCGATATGAAACCCAAGTGTTGGCTGCGATATGTCGACGATACTTTTGTAATATGGCAACACGGAGAAGAGAAACTACAACAGTTCTTGGAACACATAAACTCACAGCACCCAGCCATCAAATTTACCATGGAGAAAGAACAAAATGGAAATCTCCCTTTCCTGGATGTTATGGTTAAGAAAACAAAAGAGGGAATGCTACAGCACGCAGAATTTAGAAAGAAAACGCACACCGATAGATATCTGCATGCAAGATCTCACCATCATCCGATGCAGAAGAAGACATTAATACAAACATTGCTATCCAGAGCCGAAACCATCAGTGACGAACAACATCTTACCAGTGAAAAGATACATTTGGAGAAAGCACTAACGAAGAATGGTTACACTGACATCGACATAAGGAGAGCCACTAAGAAGAAGACGACACTGGAGACAACTACAGAACCACGAAGAGGGATGGCGTGTTTACCTTACACAGCAGGAGTCACCGAAAAAGTAGGCCGAATTTTGAAGAAACGTAACGTATAAGTACGCTTCGGGACTGCAACGTCGATCCAGCAGTATCTACCGACCACAAAGGATAAGATACCCAAGGGCGCACAGAAGGTATCTACAAGATAACATGCCAATGCGGACAGTGCTACGTCGGACAAACAGGAAGAGCCATCGACATAAGAATAAAAGAACACGAGAGGGACGCAAGATTAAGAAGGATCGAGCAATCAGCGGTGGCAGAACACATGCACGACACCGGACACAAAATGGATTTCAAGAATGTAAAAGTAATAGCTACCACCAAGAACTACGGGAAAAGACTCATCAGGGAAGCCATAGAAATAGAGAAAAATAAAAACCGTTAACAGAGAAGAAGGGTACCACCTTAGCAACACATGGAAGAGCCTACTACGAACCGTCACGGTCAATGGAGCGGAAACTACACGGTTGGATGCACCAGGGGCGTATATAAGAAGACTGTCGGACCATGGAGAATCAGTTCAGTTATCCTGAAGAAGCTGTCAGTATGAACAGCGAAACGTCGAGCGAAAGTTTTGACACACGGCGAAACCCGCAAGAAGCTGTTAGTTATATATTTTAGGTTATTTAAAATTAATGATTGATTTTAAATTAGAAGTATTTACACATCAACGTTAAACATTGAATTTTATTAAAAATAATCGGCAAATATGTATATTGAAATTATGAAATTCGCACAGTATAACAGTTAAATAGCATGAATGCTGCCGCATTAAATCTGAAAACATATGGCGTATATATGTCAACAGTCAAGCAAGGCTTTCTTGTTGAATAATTATTAAAAGATTGAAAACTGGTTGTAAAAAGAAAAATAATGATCAAAGTGCGATTTAAGAAGAGCCATAAAAATTATGTAAGTATAATAATAATTTGTTCTTTAACCACAAAACAGCTGTTAGGTGTTACATGAGAAAATTCAGTAAATGCTTACAAACTAATACAATATGTTTCATTTATTTCTACAAATACCTTAACATGATTCAGTCTTGTTGTAGAACCTCTGTGACTGGTAAACTTTGTCCTAGTGTTCCCAAATCGGAGAGATGGGGTTATTTGTAAATTACGTCGATGGTGCAATCCAGGTAAAAACCCTTATAATAAATTGCCTCGTTGTTAATTGTTGTTCATTTGTAGTAGACTGTGGCTCTACTCCTATACATATGAAGCGAATGGATATGGAACTCTTAGTTCGGCAATGATGGCCCCGATCGACACAGGTTCCTCGCCTTTGACTGGATTTATCAAATATCGTTGGATAAAATTTGTATCGTAGAAATAAATACTGAGTAATTTAATAAGGCTGTCTTCCTATTATTAATAATAAATATGCCCACGATGTTGCATCTACCATTAAATAGCAAGTCGGCACAGATGTCTCATCCTCGACTGAATTTATCGATTGATATGGAGAAATTGAAAAAAAGGCTTTCTTGCCTTAATATATTTGTAATAAAATTGCCCAAAATGTGGTACCCTTAACCCGAAAGTTAGCCTGAAAGTTAGAAAAACGTCTTACCATGTGCTCATTAAAATGAATTTTAGAAAAGTTCTTTTTTTTTCTTTCCTTTCTCTTAGTTACTCAGTAAATTAAAAAAAAAACGAAATCAAAATTAAATTATTTACAGTTTGAGGAGTTAAATTAAAAGTAAAATCAATCTATTAATCAAATTAAACAATATTAAAATACTTACTTAGGTGTTGCCAAAACTAGAATATTAAACAAAGTTTATAAATAAACTACTAACAATAGTGAACACATGATAATCCGCCTTTGAGTCTATCAAATGAAATTAAGAAGAATTGTGTACCGTTACAACGTTTGAACTGGTGCAGAGAACGGCAGCATTTGGAGGCAGAATGGCATAATGTCGTCTTCAGCGATGAATCGCGATTCTGTTTAGGTATGCAAAATGGCCGTAGAAGGGTACGATTACACTTTGTATATAAATAGCTATATCAACCGAAAGGGCTATATAAACGCTACAAGTCCTCCATTGAAACTTTTTTCTATCTCTCACCGTTTAGAAGTTATTTTGAATAAACGAAATTTGGGGCGGATTTCAAAGTCAAATTGCACTCCCTAAAGTTGAAGTTCCGCAGCAACAGAAAGTGTCCTTGAGTAACCTCCATGGGGTCTACAAACTGGCGAAGTTTTATTAGAATTCGCGATCTACAGCTATTGCTATTTCCTATTTTCTTTATCTCCGCTTTAAGGAGTCAAATCCACCCTTAAATTTTCCACGATTCTTAATATTTCGCGTTGTTACGAAAAAAATTAACTTATATATCGGAGAAATCGTCATTTACATCAGCCTACCGCAGATGAAATATTTCTGACCCCCTTACATTGTGTAAACAGTGACAAATTCAACAAGAAACAGCGAAAAAGAGTGTCGAAACGAACTCAAATATAAATAGAACGAAATGAAGAAGCGCCGGCGACATTTAAATTTTCTTCGCGACCACAAAATCGCAGTTTTAATACCCCCGAACGGTTTTAAAAAGAACGGTCAAATATTTCGCCGCGTGCAGGTATATTAAACGTCTTTTTTTTGCGCTGCTTCGCGTTCGGAACGTTCCCGCATAAAATTAGATCAGAAAAAGCGAGTTATTTTCGGCGAATTGCTCAACAACATCGGGGAAAAAAAGTAATCAACCCGGATGATTTATTTCGCGAGGAAAAATTTCATTTGTAGAAATAAATGTTCGAGGGTCATAAATGTGGCGTCGTTGACAAATGTTCGTACATTCTTCCGTCAAGTCCCATCACCTCTTTTTTTCAGTCCGAAACTCGCAACGGACACGCCAGAGCTGAAATAAATCTTCGAGAAATACGGAATTAAAAATATAGCGTAGGTGATAATAAGCATCAGTTGTATATAAGCAAATTATAATTGTATTTATAGATATTATGAAACAATATTAGTTAGTGGTGGCATTATTTTAAAACAAACATCTTTAAAGCTATATAAAACAAACGCAGGTGCACTACTACTGCGATTATCTTAATATAGATCTGATTTTATACAAGATCCAGCCGAACTTGTTGATTAGATTTCTTACGAACTTCTAACAGAAAAGTGATTTTGAACTCCAAAACATCGAGGAAGAAAGAGATCGATGAAACAAGGTGGATAGGGGGATCAGTTTGTGCAATATCATGAGGAAGGCACTAGTGGCTCGGGTCGAAAAAGATGTCCATTGGGTGGAGTTTTGTCCCAGTTCATAAATAAATAAATAAATAAATCACGGGCCGATATGATATGTAATAATAACAATAATAATATATTATTTCACGTCAGACATTCTACAATGTATATGAAACGTCACACGATATATGTATACATCACAGACTGCGTATGTTTTTTGGGGTGCTCAGCTGCGGCCAAAAGTATTTTCATAGCTTTTGGCCGCAGCTGAGCACCCCCAAAAACATACGCAGTACCTCAGTCTACTCTCAACCAAGGCACAATAAACAGATATTAATTGTTTATGTTGTTTATGTTTTAAATTCCATAAAAGATGCATCAGGGAATTCAGTTTTGCAAGGAGTTGTTCACAATGTTTTTTCCATGTTAGAGTCTGATCCATGTGCAATCCTAAAAATCTACTATTCTCCACATGTGATATCTCTTCTGTATCACTATACAACACTACATCTAAAAATGATGGTAAATTTACCTAACTGGTATGTGAAAAAACATATGAAATATAAGGTAAAATTACACCAAAAGAGGTAAACATCAGATTACCACAAATTAGGTGTAATTTTGCTGGTAAACCGACTTTCATGGAAAAATACTTCAATAATGAAGTAATTTTCCCCCACTTGGGGAAATTTGCTTAGGAGCAAGGAAAAATAACATATTTCTGTGGAATATTACCCTTATGTTGGTAAAAAATACAATATGGAGCAATACAAGGACATGAATTCTGATTATATATATGCATCTGTTATTTGATTGGAACACAAAATGTTTTTTTTTTAATATTGCATTACATTGTGTCGCTTGATCAAAAATTAAACCCGTTACGAGAATGCATTACATAGCCGTCGACTATACAACGCGCAAGCGTTTGAGGTACGCAGTTTGAATACAAGTGCGGCATCTACACTGATGGCTTCAACGCATAAAGTAAATGGTGTGTTTTTCATTTTGTCTTGCAAATAAAGATTGAGGTAGTTCATTTTACATTAATTATGTATTGAAATGATTACCATGTACTTAGCTAATATGACAAGCACACATAATAATAGACATCACACCTGCGTATGGATTCCTAATATGAACTTAACCTCAATAGCATTTGGCGGTATTGTTGCTACAAGATATGATACATTTATTTAAAGTTTTCAACGTGCAAGTGACACGCAGGAAACTACCGTATCAAACTTTTCAATTTAAACAACAGAAAATCTTCGTTTTGAAGTAGTAAATTCTTTTTTTTTCTCTTTCATTAAACATTTGGAAATATAAAACGACTAGTGCCTTGCCGTTATTGGAGGCTATGTTTTCGTTGTTAAGTGATGATACAAGTAAAGTAAGGAAGAGACTATTTTGGTTTTACTCTAGAATTTAATGACAAAAGTAAAGTAGGCATTAAGCACTTATATATGCAAATGTGCAAGACCGCAGGACGGCAAATTTGAGTTCAATAGTTAATCACAACATTATTTATGTATATACTAGTATTGCAGGAATCGCCAGATATCAAAAACCTATTTATCGATTTTCAGTAAAAATCGGTTTTTAAAATTCAGTTTTTAAAATCGATTTTCAAAACCAGTTTCAAACTAAAAACATACGTATTTACTTTTTTAAAAGTGGCTATGTATTTTAAATTCGAAAAACCTATTTAAGGCGCAATAATCTGCTTTTAAAAACCGGTTTTGATTTTGAAAACCGGTTTTAAAACCGGTTACAATTTTTAAAGACGATTAATCACTGCATCCAAACCCGGTTTCACATAAAGAGGCTTCGATTCCCAGCACTAATATCTACATACAATATATTTTTAAATGCTAAATTTATTAAAAATTTTCAGGATAAATCTAAACTTGAAGAAATTGAGGTGAATATACCGTTCATAATATGCTTGGAAGAAGGTATTAATAAAAATATATTTATTTCATATGTTTTTTACATTTATTTTTCTTTTCTAGCAAATGTGAAGTCGCATTCTTTAATGGTAGAAAGACAGTTATTAGACCAAACAGGTTCATTTCGTTCTGCATTACAACAAATGATGGCGGCATATTTTAATTTTTTTTTGCAGTACGCAAAAGAGGCTTCTAACACATTAGAAGTTCTGCAGAGCTATTTTTTTAAAAATATACTCTGAACAGGGCAACGAAAATAAAAAAAGCTCCAAATCCAAACTCAAATTGATAAGATATTTTAATGTATTTTGTTAGTCAAAATTTATTTTATGGTTACATTCAACTAGATCTTTGTATTATGAATACAACCAATTCTTAGTAACTATTGGCTTTTCTTATCGACCTTTCTCCCAAAATGTTTACTCTTTAAAACATTGCTTATTGAATTTAATCATTTATTGAAATTATTGTAAACTCTCTGTAATCCAACTAATTAATATATCTTTCAGAAATTATTAAAATTAAATCTAATATTATAAATGGTATATTTTGAATATTTAAGTGGAGAATCTGCATTAAGTTCTAAATGACATAAACATATTATTAGATAACTGAAACTTAATATTTCTGGATGATAAAACAACCTAAATAATCAATTATTTTCTAATTTCTTTATTGTTACTCTAATCTATAAAATTAAAAAAATGGGGTAAAATGATCCAAAATAGGAGGCAACTGGGCTCCCTCCTATTTTTGGGGTAAATTTACACCTATAGGGCGATTTTCACATACTGGTGAAATATTCCTTGAAGGTGTGGTAAATCTATCTGAAATTATTCCCATTCCATCTGGGATATTCTATTAAGAGGTGTAAAATTTTACCAAAGGAAAATTACCAACACTTTCAAGGATATTCCATAAGCATGTGAAAAATCCCTATAGGTGTAAAATTTACCCCAAAAATAGGAGTAGCCCAGTTGCCATCTATTTTGGGGTAATTTTTACCACATTTTTTTTTTTTAGGGTGTAGATTTGGAACTCGCCACTGGCGAAGTTTTTTCGGCATGAAATGTCAATAAATTGTGTTGTATTAAGAATAAGATTGTGGTCATTTAACCAGAAATTGATCCTGTGGAGAAAGTCATTACAAGTAGTTTTCTAAAATATCATTATTCCTATCTGGATAATCTAGAAAACTGAAACATATCTGTATACAAAGGTCATATGGGCTTTCCCTTGCACAATAATATTGTCTAAATCGTAATATATAATAGGAAGAGAATTGGGTCCCAATACAGAGTACTCCGAAGGTGTTTACTAAAGCATTCAGAATTTACAGGACGAATATTCCCCACAACTAATAAATTTAAGGCTACATACTGTGACCGGTTGTCCAGAAAAGAAGCTATCCACCACGAGCCAACCCTCTAACGCCCATGTCGCACAATTTCTCTATCAAAATATTATGACTGACGCAGTCAAAAGCCAGCATCAAGATATCCCAAAACGTCTTGATTCAGCAGAGGTACTAGTCGATCTTTCCTCAACAAAACCATGGTGATTTTTGCTAATAATGTTAGAATCTATTTAGAAAATTCAATACCCGAAACAGAAAAGCGTATTCAAAAACCTTTGAAAAAGCAGAAGCAAGAGCCACAGCTCGATAGTTTTGAACATCACCACACTTATAAATTGGAATCATTTTACTTTTTTTTCAAATTGGTTGGGAAACCTACTTCAACAAATGATATATTTATTAAATATTGTAACTGAGGTGCTACAGCATTTGCAACCCTATTCAAGATCATTGCAGGAATCCCATCAGATCCAGATGTCCATTTAGATGATTCAATATTTTTAGTCAAAATATCAAATACTTCGTTTTCTGCAATTGGATTTAAAAATAGGGATGCCTCTCGTTTAAAGGTACTACTGAAATTATTTGGTTTTTTATTACCAACATCAGCGATTATATTTTTAAGTGTTTCAATACAATGATTATTAAATAAATTAACAATGGTATCAGGATCCATAATGGTATCAGTATTTTCAATTAAATTAATATTTTTATTGTTAATGCCAGATATTTTGCCAGATACACTAAGGACCACGCGCCATGCCTCCCTGCATGGATTGTTGGAATTAACAATTTTGTTCTGATAATACTCATTCTTTGTGGATGACACCAAAGCCTCTAGAGTGCTTCCTCCGTTGCTTTCTGTAATACTGATCCAAATTTGGGTTCCTACATTTTAAATTAAACAGATGTTTCAAGTTTTGACTTGAATCTATAATGATATTAGTAACCCACGATTTAGACATCTACAAAGTTTTACAATTAAAATTTTTTTGTACACGTGTAGTAGTAGCCTACAGCCCGGATTAAAAAAACAAATTTAAAAAGAAATACATTAATTAAATTAGTAAAAATCAAATTTTATACATCCTAGTGTTATCTATATTTATTAATTTTGAATTAGAAGTGTGCTCTCTCACAAGCCAGATGGCATGCAGGGCGAGAATTTCCGATTGAAGCACGTTGACATCAAAAAAATAATGAATAGCTAGTTATCCCCCTTATATATCTCAGTACGTGTCAAGAGGCGTGCAAGACTGTTGCCAAAATGTCCTCTCCTTCATTTTGCAATGTTATGACCAGTTTAGATTGGATGGCCGATAGTGTGTGCCTCGATCGGTAATCAATTTCATTTAAAATGAAAACATTTAAGTGTGAATAAAAGTGGTTTTATTTAATAAAAAAAAATTGAAATGTGAACCAGTGTAAGATCAGATGTAAATCTAAGGATATTATTGTCTCAGGTAAGTACGTGAGTCCCGCTTAATTAATAACAATAACGTTTTATTAGTAATTCCACCTTTTGCCAATATAAATTCATTATCTAGAACGTGAATACGTTTAAATGAAAGTTAGATGAGAATTTATAAAATACGTTTTATTATTCTTTTTAGGTAGATTTGACCAGGAATACCTTCTACAAGGACGAATTCTGTGAACATCGGAGTGGTCAGGAATGGTCGGGTATCTGATAGGGGCCCTGGTACATCGTAGGTACTTCAGATCACGGAGGAAGGCTCGATCAGGACAGGAACATTACTCGGGAAAATCGTCGTTGAAGAAAAATTACCCAAAAGTAGTAGGTAATTTGGATAATATTTATGTAATAAACTTTGTTTAACAATTAACAATTATTTTTAGGTTGTAAATTTGGAATAAAATTGGATTTTTCAAAATAGCCGTTAAATTTTACGAAACAAATTGAGACACGTCTGCATCTGAGGAAGGTTGGCTGTTCAATGTTTCGAATTGAAATTTTTTTAACCGACTTGAAAGCGATTGTCTTCGACAAGGAGTACCACTCTCGCAGAATGTCCGTTAATTTAACCGAAATGAGGGGAACATGCCTTGTTTAATACATGAGAATGCCCATGTGACCGAATGGACTGTCGAATGTTTAAACGAAAATAAAAATAATATAATTATTGCCAAGTTCTGGAATCACCTTAGAATTGAAATATAATAAAGGTAGGTGTCTCTAGTACATGAGAAAAATCCATTTAAAATTTTTAAACACTTATTACTAAGTGAAATTAACAATCTTAAAATTCATTACTGCACCCAAAAGGTAGGCAACTATATATACACACCTAGAATTGTTACAGAACCCAATTTCCAGCAATTTCCTATGTCTTTCTGTTGACACATCAAAGCAATTGGACTGCCAATGCATATACAAACGTTATTAGACTAAATTTAAATGACATAAATACACTGTAAAAAAAAATAAAATGTTCACTTGAATTGAACTTGGATCCAAATTTGATCTGTCAATATCTACTGCAAAAATATAATATTCAAATTCTAATATTCTATTTCGATGTGTGGGTGTTTCACTGCTGATCATCTTACTTCCTGAAGGGAATATTCTGAAGGAATATGCAGAGATTTCCTACATCACCTGTACATCGTCTGGCTGTCTGCTGCTACATATTATATCCTTTTTTCTATTATATAATCTAATTAAGTTTTAAAATAATACTAAGCTAAAATAGTAATTTACATTTAAAAGTATCGAGTGTATATTATTATCAAACAAATTCTTTTTGCCTGCAAGACACCTTACACGGTGAAGACATACTGTTGAAAATGTAACATTTACAAACGATTCTCTCTTAATTAATTGATAGAACAAAACGACTATCTGTCAAACTTAAGTAAATTGGGAGAAAAAGGGGAATGAATTACACTGTACAAGGAATCGCCGTGTAACTCTGTAGAGAAGTATAAGAACGACATTGGTATCCCTCGAGAGCCGTTCATTTATGACTGATCGATTTGTCAAGGCATAAATCACGCCAACATTGAAAACGCTAAATGACAAATGACGTATTCATCCTCGACGGTACAAATGGAGTTCCTTCATCGTCGGGGAAGTTTCAAAATTTTCAAGGTTCGAACGACAATGAGGACCTTCATCGAGAAGAGGGGCTCACCCGGGGTTATATTATTCTTTTTGTGTTTGCGTTCGCGCGCGGGCCGCCGCGATGATTAAGGCACAAAAAATGCGGCATGAGGCATTTTCTGCCGAGAGCAGAAATGGCGAAATGTGCGGATCGTTGTTTCGCGTATAAGGTATATACGGTATAACGAATAACGGTCCTACGTTGACTGAACGATATGTAAGGTAAGCTAGAGGGTATCTCTCTCCGCTCCAAAACCTCCTCATTCCCTATTTATCACTCGTAACTCTCACGTATTATCGAACCAGTTGCATGTGTGTATAAGCATGGATCTCGGATCCGCTGTGTTATTCGATATTCAGCAACCATACCAGATACGTCGACTGTGTAGAACGAATTCATATGCCATAGTCGCGTCTAGATTTAATCTTTCTGGAATGCCGCGAATGTACGGCGGAAACAAAACAGACACGGCGAATATTGAAATGTATAGTTCATGCATAAGTGTTTTCGCGTAACTTTGCAGAAGGCTACAGAATTCAATACCCATATCGCTTTATTAGCTAGATTTCAGTTGAACGGCCATAATCTGCATGTAATTTAAAAAAATGCGTCATCTGTCAATGTCATATCGAGGAAGACAAATTTTAATGACGGCTACGATTAAAAGCATCCTTAAAATTTGAATAGGGAAGATGGCCCAAGTAACAATTGTAGTTCTGCTATAGCGTAACTACTTCATTATGTCAATGTTCGTAATTTTCATTAACAATTACCATTTTGAAGGATATCACTTAGACGACATTCTGTAGTTACAGTTACGTAGTACCAAATAAATTAAGGTTATTACTTTATGGTAATATAAAATAGAATTGTTATGTCATTCTTACTTGTTGAGTACTCTAAAGTTATTCCTGCACATATTACGATTAAAAATCGGCGTTACAACATATGCTACAAAATCTAACCTTTAGTAATATATTCGCGTAGAATTGAGATGAGCGCACATAGATTTACCTACCAAAGTTATAGACTTTTATTGTGTTAATTACGTATCGATATTTCCTAGGGCGACTATATGTCTTTAACAAAAAGTTCATTTGACTACAACCTCAAAGTAACCATTCCAATATTACAATTTTATAGAAATTTAGGGGGCTATGAGAACCTGCCCACAGCAGCTATTAAGTATATTGATCTTGCCCCCTCACAAATTGCTAGTAGAGGGCGTGGCGAAAAGAACTGCGCTAAATGGTCAAGGAGGAATATTAGGCATGGCCTCATCTCCTGACGGTGATCAAACCTGGGATATGCCCCGGGATGAATATGTTAAAAAGTTAGCTTTGTGAAAGAATTCACATAAAGTAAGCACAGAGCGAGTGGGATATAAATCTTGAACTTGAATAGAAATGCCATCAAATACTGATGCTCCAAAACGGCGAAGGAACTGGAATAGGAATATATGGGCCTAGACTACATATTTGGAAAGCTTGGAAATGCCCAGTAATTTAAGGCGAAATCACCTATTGGAAGATGTGTTCAGTTCATTATGGATAGGAACTATCAGGAAGCAGGAGATTATCATCGTGTCTGATAGTCAAGCAGCCATCAAGGCGCTGAACTCATATGAATCAGCTCCAAGGTGGTCTGGGAATGCTAGGAAAATAATGAGACTGGCAAAAGAATAAGTAAACCTCTGTGGTTCCGGTCCACAGGAGTGGAAGAAGAAATAAGGATAACTCGAAAAAGGGACTGGAATGCCTTCTGTAGGGCCTGAACTTTTGCGGGTTAAGAGCAGACAATTACTGAAGAACTAAAATGGAAATGGAGCAGAGAAAATCCAGTTACTGGAAATCTCCAGGAATGAGGCAAAATAAGAATTCTTCTCGGAAACTATAACAGAAGAGGTTACAGAACATCAACCTAAGTAAGAACAATGTTCGCATATAAAGGAATATTTCAGGCCATTGTAACTGAAAGGACACCTGAGTAAGCTTGGATGGAAAAAGATCCTGAATGCAGATTTTAGTGGGAACAGGATGAAAAGTCCATCCACCTCCTCTCAAACTGCGTAGCACTGTGCAACTGAGGATTGCACCTGTGGCATGTGGAAATCGAAGTAGGGAGACTTAACCTAGTGGGCCCTCTGACATCCTACACTATTCTAAAGGAATAGGATTGGAGGCCACTGTAAAGCAGCAAGAATAGAGGACACAAATAGATCTTTTAGGTCGCCAGTGTAAACACCCTTTCTATTTACATACATACATACATACACAGGAAATTTAACT